>OX276368.1:17416312-17590789 GCA_946251885.1 Cosmia pyralina | reverse complement strand
TGTGTGTAGTCTGTCTGCGTGAGAGTGGTGCGAGCTCCTGTGTGTGTAGTCTGTCTGCGTGAGAGTGGTGCGAGCTCCTGTGTGTGTAGTCTGTCTGCGTGAGAGTGGTGCGAGCTCCTGTGTGTGTAGTCTGTCTGCGTGAGAGTGGTGCGAGCTCCTGTGTGTGTAGTCTGTCTGCGTGAGAGTGGTGCGAGCTCCTGTGTGTGTAGTCTGTCTGCGTGAGAGTGGTGCGAGCTCCTGTGTGTGTAGTCTGTCTGCGTGAGAGTGGTGCGAGCTCCTGTGTGTGTAGTCTGTCTGCGTGAGAGTGGTGCAAGCTCCTGTGTGTGTAGTCTGTCTGCGTGAGAGTGGTGCGAGCTCCTGTGTGTGTAGTCTGTCTGCGTGAGAGTGGTGCGAGCTCCTGTGTGTGTAGTCTGTCTGCGTGAGAGTGGTGCGAGCTCCTGTGTGTGTAGTCTGTCTGCGTGAGAGTGGTGCGAGCTCCTGTGTGTGTAGTCTGTCTGCGTGAGAGTGGTGCGAGCTCCTGTGTGTGTAGTCTGTCTGCGTGAGAGTGGTGCAAGCTCCTGTGTGTGTAGTCTGTCTGCGTGAGAGTGGTGCGAGCTCCTGTGTGTGTAGTCTGTCTGCGTGAGAGTGCTGCAAGCTCCTGTGTGTGTAGTCTGTCTGCGTGAGAGTGGTGCGAGCTCCTGTGTGTGTAGTCTGTCTGCGTGAGAGTGGTGCGAGCTCCTGTGTGTGTAGTCTGTCTGCGTGAGAGTGGTGCAAGCTCCTGTGTGTGTAGTCTGTCTGCGTGAGAGTGGTGCGAGCTCCTGTGTGTGTAGTCTGTCTGCGTGAGAGTGGTGCGAGCTCCTGTGTGTGTAGTCTGTCTGCGTGAGAGTGGTGCAAGCTCCTGTGTGTGTAGTCTGTCTGCGTGAGAGTGGTGCGAGCTCCTGTGTGTGTAGTCTGTCTGCGTGAGAGTGGTGCGAGCTCCTGTGTGTGTAGTCTGTCTGCGTGAGAGTGGTGCGAGCTCCTGTGTGTGTAGTCTGTCTGCGTGAGAGTGGTGCAAGCTCCTGTGTGTGTAGTCTGTCTGCGTGAGAGTGGTGCGAGCTCCTGTGTGTGTAGTCTGTCTGCGTGAGAGTGGTGCGAGCTCCTGTGTGTGTAGTCTGTCTGCGTGAGAGTGGTGCGAGCTCCTGTGTGTGTAGTCTGTCTGCGTGAGAGTGGTGCGAGCTCCTGTGTGTGTAGTCTGTCTGCGTGAGAGTGGTGCAAGCTCCTGTGTGTGTAGTCTGTCTGCGTGAGAGTGGTGCGAGCTCCTGTGTGTGTAGTCTGTCTGCGTGAGAGTGGTGCGAGCTCCTGTGTGTGTAGTCTGTCTGCGTGAGAGTGGTGCGAGCTCCTGTGTGTGTAGTCTGTCTGCGTGAGAGTGGTGCGAGCTCCTGTGTGTGTAGTCTGTCTGCGTGAGAGTGGTGCAAGCTCCTGTGTGTGTAGTCTGTCTGCGTGAGAGTGGTGCGAGCTCCTGTGTGTGTAGTCTGTCTGCGTGAGAGTGGTGCGAGCTCCTGTGTGTGTAGTCTGTCTGCGTGAGAGTGGTGCGAGCTCCTGTGTGTGTAGTCTGTCTGCGTGAGAGTGGTGCGAGCTCCTGTGTGTGTAGTCTGTCTGCGTGAGAGTGGTGCGAGCTCCTGTGTGTGTAGTCTGTCTGCGTGAGAGTGGTGCGAGCTCCTGTGTGTGTAGTCTGTCTGCGTGAGAGTGGTGCGAGCTCCTGTGTGTGTAGTCTGTCTGCGTGAGAGTGGTGCGAGCTCCTGTGTGTGTAGTCTGTCTGCGTGAGAGTGGTGCGAGCTCCTGTGTGTGTAGTCTGTCTGCGTGAGAGTGGTGCGAGCTCCTGTGTGTGTAGTCTGTCTGCGTGAGAGTGGTGCGAGCTCCTGTGTGTGTAGTCTGTCTGCGTGAGAGTGGTGCGAGCTCCTGTGTGTGTAGTCTGTCTGCGTGAGAGTGGTGCGAGCTCCTGTGTGTGTAGTCTGTCTCCGTGAGAGTGGTGCGAGCTCCTGTGTGTGTAGTCTGTCTGCGTGAGAGTGGTGCGAGCTCCTGTGTGTGTAGTCTGTCTGCGTGAGAGTGGTGCGAGCTCCTGTGTGTGTAGTCTGTCTGCCGTGAGAGTGGTGCGAGCTCCTGTGTGTGTAGTCTGTCTGCGTGAGAGTGGTGCGAGCTCCTGTGTGTGTAGTCTGTCTGCGTGAGAGTGGTGCGAGCTCCTGTGTGTGTAGTCTGTCTGCGTGAGAGTGGTGCGAGCTCCTGTGTGTGTAGTCTGTCTGCGTGAGAGTGGTGCGAGCTCCTGTGTGTGTAGTCTGTCTGCGTGAGAGTGGTGCGAGCTCCTGTGTGTGTAGTCTGTCTGCGTGAGAGTGGTGCAAGCTCCTGTGTGTGTAGTCTGTCTGCGTGAGAGTGGTGCGAGCTCCTGTGTGTGTAGTCTGTCTGCGTGAGAGTGCTGCAAGCTCCTGTGTGTGTAGTCTGTCTGCGTGAGAGTGGTGCGAGCTCCTGTGTGTGTAGTCTGTCTGCGTGAGAGTGGTGCGAGCTCCTGTGTGTGTAGTCTGTCTGCGTGAGAGTGCTGCAAGCTCCTGTGTGTGTAGTCTGTCTGCGTGAGAGTGGTGCAAGCTCCTGTGTGTGTAGTCTGTCTGCGTGAGAGTGGTGCGAGCTCCTGTGTGTGTAGTCTGTCTGCGTGAGAGTGGTGCGAGCTCCTGTGTGTGTAGTCTGTCTGCGTGAGAGTGGTGCGAGCTCCTGTGTGTGTAGTCTGTCTGCGTGAGAGTGGTGCAAGCTCCTGTGTGTGTAGTCTGTCTGCGTGAGAGTGGTGCGAGCTCCTGTGTGTGTAGTCTGTCTGCGTGAGAGTGGTGCGAGCTCCTGTGTGTGTAGTCTGTCTGCGTGAGAGTGGTGCGAGCTCCTGTGTGTGTAGTCTGTCTCCGTGAGAGTGGTGCAAGCTCCTGTGTGTGTAGTCTGTCTGCGTGAGAGTGGTGCAAGCTCCTGTGTGTGTAGTCTGTCTGCGTGAGAGTGGTGCGAGCTCCTGTGTGTGTAGTCTGTCTGCGTGAGAGTGCTGCAAGCTCCTGTGTGTGTAGTCTGTCTGCGTGAGAGTGGTGCGAGCTCCTGTGTGTGTAGTCTGTCTGCGTGAGAGTGGTGCGAGCTCCTGTGTGTGTAGTCTGTCTGCGTGAGAGTGGTGCGAGCTCCTGTGTGTGTAGTCTGTCTCCGTGAGAGTGGTGCAAGCTCCTGTGTGTGTAGTCTGTCTGCGTGAGAGTGGTGCGAGCTCCTGTGTGTGTAGTCTGTCTGCGTGAGAGTGGTGCGAGCTCCTGTGTGTGTAGTCTGTCTCCGTGAGAGTGGTGCGAGCTCCTGTGTGTGTAGTCTGTCTGCGTGAGAGTGGTGCGAGCTCCTGTGTGTGTAGTCTGTCTGCCGTGAGAGTGGTGCAAGCTCCTGTGTGTGTAGTCTGTCTGCGTGAGAGTGGTGCGAGCTCCTGTGTGTGTAGTCTGTCTGCGTGAGAGTGGTGCGAGCTCCTGTGTGTGTAGTCTGTCTCCGTGAGAGTGGTGCGAGCTCCTGTGTGTGTAGTCTGTCTGCGTGAGAGTGGTGCGAGCTCCTGTGTGTGTAGTCTGTCTGCGTGAGAGTGGTGCGAGCTCCTGTGCGTGTAGTCTGTCTGCGTGAGAGTGGTGCAAGCTCCTGTGTGTGTAGTCTGTCTGCGTGAGAGTGGTGCGAGCTCCTGTGCGTGTAGTCTGTCTGCGTGAGAGTGGTGCAAGCTCCTGTGTGTGTAGTCTGTCTGCGTGAGAGTGGTGCGAGCTCCTGTGTGTGTAGTCTGTCTGCGTGAGAGTGGTGCGAGCTCCTGTGCGTGTAGTCTGTCTGCGTGAGAGTGGTGCGAGCTCCTGTACGTGTAGTCTGTCTGCGTGAGAGTGGTGCGAGCTCCTGTGCGTGTAGTCTGTCTGCGTGAGAGTGGTGCGAGCTCCTGTGCGTGTAGTCTGTCTGCGTGAGAGTGGTGCAAGCTCCTGTGTGTGTAGTCTGTCTGCGTGAGAGTGGTGCGAGCTCCTGTGTGTGTAGTCTGTCTGCGTGAGAGTGGTGCGAGCTCCTGTGTGTGTAGTCTGTCTCCGTGAGAGTGGTGCAAGCTCCTGTGTGTGTAGTCTGTCTGCGTGAGAGTGGTGCGAGCTCCTGTGTGTGTAGTCTGTCTGCGTGAGAGTGGTGCGAGCTCCTGTGTGTGTAGTCTGTCTGCGTGAGAGTGGTGCGAGCTCCTGTGTGTGTAGTCTGTCTGCGTGAGAGTGGTGCGAGCTCCTGTGTGTGTAGTCTGTCTCCGTGAGAGTGGTGCAAGCTCCTGTGTGTGTAGTCTGTCTGCGTGAGAGTGGTGCGAGCTCCTGTGTGTGTAGTCTGTCTGCGTGAGAGTGGTGCGAGCTCCTGTGTGTGTAGTCTGTCTCCGTGAGAGTGGTGCAAGCTCCTGTGTGTGTAGTCTGTCTGCGTGAGAGTGGTGCGAGCTCCTGTGTGTGTAGTCTGTCTGCGTGAGAGTGGTGCGAGCTCCTGTGTGTGTAGTCTGTCTGCGTGAGAGTGGTGCGAGCTCCTGTGCGTGTAGTCTGTCTGCGTGAGAGTGGTGCAAGCTCCTGTGTGTGTAGTCTGTCTGCGTGAGAGTGGTGCGAGCTCCTGTGTGTGTAGTCTGTCTGCGTGAGAGTGGTGCGAGCTCCTGTGTGTGTAGTCTGTCTGCGTGAGAGTGGTGCGAGCTCCTGTGTGTGTAGTCTGTCTGCGTGAGAGTGGTGCGAGCTCCTGTGTGTGTAGTCTGTCTCCGTGAGAGTGGTGCAAGCTCCTGTGTGTGTAGTCTGTCTGCGTGAGAGTGGTGCGAGCTCCTGTGTGTGTAGTCTGTCTGCGTGAGAGTGGTGCGAGCTCCTGTGTGTGTAGTCTGTCTCCGTGAGAGTGGTGCGAGCTCCTGTGTGTGTAGTCTGTCTGCGTGAGAGTGGTGCGAGCTCCTGTGTGTGTAGTCTGTCTCCGTGAGAGTGGTGCAAGCTCCTGTGTGTGTAGTCTGTCTGCGTGAGAGTGGTGCGAGCTCCTGTGTGTGTAGTCTGTCTGCGTGAGAGTGGTGCGAGCTCCTGTGTGTGTAGTCTGTCTCCGTGAGAGTGGTGCGAGCTCCTGTGTGTGTAGTCTGTCTGCGTGAGAGTGGTGCGAGCTCCTGTGTGTGTAGTCTGTCTGCGTGAGAGTGGTGCGAGCTCCTGTGTGTGTAGTCTGTCTCCGTGAGAGTGGTGCGAGCTCCTGTGTGTGTAGTCTGTCTGCGTGAGAGTGGTGCGAGCTCCTGTGTGTGTAGTCTGTCTGCGTGAGAGTGGTGCGAGCTCCTGTGTGTGTAGTCTGTCTGCGTGAGAGTGGTGCAAGCTCCTGTGTGTGTAGTCTGTCTGCGTGAGAGTGGTGCGAGCTCCTGTGTGTGTAGTCTGTCTGCGTGAGAGTGGTGCGAGCTCCTGTGTGTGTAGTCTGTCTGCGTGAGAGTGGTGCAAGCTCCTGTGTGTGTAGTCTGTCTGCGTGAGAGTGGTGCGAGCTCCTGTGTGTGTAGTCTGTCTGCGTGAGAGTGCTGCAAGCTCCTGTGTGTGTAGTCTGTCTGCGTGAGAGTGGTGCGAGCTCCTGTGTGTGTAGTCTGTCTGCGTGAGAGTGGTGCGAGCTCCTGTGTGTGTAGTCTGTCTGCGTGAGAGTGCTGCAAGCTCCTGTGTGTGTAGTCTGTCTGCGTGAGAGTGGTGCAAGCTCCTGTGTGTGTAGTCTGTCTGCGTGAGAGTGGTGCAAGCTCCTGTGTGTGTAGTCTGTCTGCGTGAGAGTGGTGCGAGCTCCTGTGTGTGTAGTCTGTCTGCGTGAGAGTGGTGCGAGCTCCTGTGTGTGTAGTCTGTCTCCGTGAGAGTGGTGCAAGCTCCTGTGTGTGTAGTCTGTCTGCGTGAGAGTGGTGCGAGCTCCTGTGTGTGTAGTCTGTCTGCGTGAGAGTGGTGCGAGCTCCTGTGTGTGTAGTCTGTCTGCGTGAGAGTGGTGCGAGCTCCTGTGTGTGTAGTCTGTCTCCGTGAGAGTGGTGCAAGCTCCTGTGTGTGTAGTCTGTCTGCGTGAGAGTGGTGCAAGCTCCTGTGTGTGTAGTCTGTCTGCGTGAGAGTGGTGCGAGCTCCTGTGTGTGTAGTCTGTCTGCGTGAGAGTGCTGCAAGCTCCTGTGTGTGTAGTCTGTCTGCGTGAGAGTGGTGCGAGCTCCTGTGTGTGTAGTCTGTCTGCGTGAGAGTGGTGCGAGCTCCTGTGTGTGTAGTCTGTCTGCGTGAGAGTGGTGCGAGCTCCTGTGTGTGTAGTCTGTCTCCGTGAGAGTGGTGCAAGCTCCTGTGTGTGTAGTCTGTCTGCGTGAGAGTGGTGCGAGCTCCTGTGTGTGTAGTCTGTCTGCGTGAGAGTGGTGCGAGCTCCTGTGTGTGTAGTCTGTCTCCGTGAGAGTGGTGCGAGCTCCTGTGTGTGTAGTCTGTCTGCGTGAGAGTGGTGCGAGCTCCTGTGTGTGTAGTCTGTCTCCGTGAGAGTGGTGCAAGCTCCTGTGTGTGTAGTCTGTCTGCGTGAGAGTGGTGCGAGCTCCTGTGTGTGTAGTCTGTCTGCGTGAGAGTGGTGCGAGCTCCTGTGTGTGTAGTCTGTCTCCGTGAGAGTGGTGCGAGCTCCTGTGTGTGTAGTCTGTCTGCGTGAGAGTGGTGCGAGCTCCTGTGTGTGTAGTCTGTCTGCGTGAGAGTGGTGCGAGCTCCTGTGTGTGTAGTCTGTCTCCGTGAGAGTGGTGCGAGCTCCTGTGTGTGTAGTCTGTCTGCGTGAGAGTGGTGCGAGCTCCTGTGTGTGTAGTCTGTCTGCGTGAGAGTGGTGCGAGCTCCTGTGTGTGTAGTCTGTCTGCGTGAGAGTGGTGCAAGCTCCTGTGTGTGTAGTCTGTCTGCGTGAGAGTGGTGCAAGCTCCTGTGTGTGTAGTCTGTCTGCGTGAGAGTGGTGCGAGCTCCTGTGTGTGTAGTCTGTCTGCGTGAGAGTGGTGCGAGCTCCTGTGTGTGTAGTCTGTCTGCGTGAGAGTGCTGCAAGCTCCTGTGTGTGTAGTCTGTCTGCGTGAGAGTGCTGCAAGCTCCTGTGTGTGTAGTCTGTCTGCGTGACAGTGCTGCAAGCTCCTGTGTGTGTAGTCTGTCTGCGTGACAGTGCTGCAAGCTCCTGTGTGTGTAGTCTGTCTGCGTGAGAGTGGTGCAAGCTCCTGTGTGTGTAGTCTGTCTGCGTGAGAGTGGTGCGAGCTCCTGTGTGTGTAGTCTGTCTGCGTGAGAGTGGTGCGAGCTCCTGTGTGTGTAGTCTGTCTGCGTGAGAGTGGTGCGAGCTCCTGTGTGTGTAGTCTGTCTGCGTGAGAGTGGTGCGAGCTCCTGTGTGTGTAGTCTGTCTCCGTGAGAGTGGTGCGAGCTCCTGTGTGTGTAGTCTGTCTGCGTGAGAGTGGTGCGAGCTCCTGTGTGTGTAGTCTGTCTGCGTGAGAGTGGTGCGAGCTCCTGTGTGTGTAGTCTGTCTGCGTGAGAGTGGTGCAAGCTCCTGTGTGTGTAGTCTGTCTGCGTGAGAGTGGTGCAAGCTCCTGTGTGTGTAGTCTGTCTGCGTGAGAGTGGTGCGAGCTCCTGTGTGTGTAGTCTGTCTGCGTGAGAGTGGTGCGAGCTCCTGTGTGTGTAGTCTGTCTGCGTGAGAGTGCTGCAAGCTCCTGTGTGTGTAGTCTGTCTGCGTGAGAGTGCTGCAAGCTCCTGTGTGTGTAGTCTGTCTGCGTGACAGTGCTGCAAGCTCCTGTGTGTGTAGTCTGTCTGCGTGACAGTGCTGCAAGCTCCTGTGTGTGTAGTCTGTCTCCGTGAGAGTGGTGCGAGCTCCTGTGTGTGTAGTCTGTCTGCGTGAGAGTGGTGCGAGCTCCTGTGTGTGTAGTCTGTCTCCGTGAGAGTGGTGCAAGCTCCTGTGTGTGTAGTCTGTCTGCGTGAGAGTGGTGCGAGCTCCTGTGTGTGTAGTCTGTCTGCGTGAGAGTGGTGCGAGCTCCTGTGTGTGTAGTCTGTCTCCGTGAGAGTGGTGCGAGCTCCTGTGTGTGTAGTCTGTCTGCGTGAGAGTGGTGCGAGCTCCTGTGTGTGTAGTCTGTCTGCGTGAGAGTGGTGCGAGCTCCTGTGTGTGTAGTCTGTCTCCGTGAGAGTGGTGCGAGCTCCTGTGTGTGTAGTCTGTCTGCGTGAGAGTGGTGCGAGCTCCTGTGTGTGTAGTCTGTCTGCGTGAGAGTGGTGCGAGCTCCTGTGTGTGTAGTCTGTCTGCGTGAGAGTGGTGCAAGCTCCTGTGTGTGTAGTCTGTCTGCGTGAGAGTGGTGCAAGCTCCTGTGTGTGTAGTCTGTCTGCGTGAGAGTGGTGCGAGCTCCTGTGTGTGTAGTCTGTCTGCGTGAGAGTGGTGCGAGCTCCTGTGTGTGTAGTCTGTCTGCGTGAGAGTGCTGCAAGCTCCTGTGTGTGTAGTCTGTCTGCGTGAGAGTGCTGCAAGCTCCTGTGTGTGTAGTCTGTCTGCGTGACAGTGCTGCAAGCTCCTGTGTGTGTAGTCTGTCTGCGTGACAGTGCTGCAAGCTCCTGTGTGTGTAGTCTGTCTGCGTGAGAGTGGTGCAAGCTCCTGTGTGTGTAGTCTGTCTGCGTGAGAGTGGTGCGAGCTCCTGTGTGTGTAGTCTGTCTGCGTGAGAGTGGTGCGAGCTCCTGTGTGTGTAGTCTGTCTGCGTGAGAGTGGTGCGAGCTCCTGTGTGTGTAGTCTGTCTGCGTGAGAGTGGTGCGAGCTCCTGTGTGTGTAGTCTGTCTGCGTGAGAGTGGTGCAAGCTCCTGTGTGTGTAGTCTGTCTGCGTGAGAGTGGTGCAAGCTCCTGTGTGTGTAGTCTGTCTGCGTGAGAGTGGTGCGAGCTCCTGTGTGTGTAGTCTGTCTGCGTGAGAGTGCTGCAAGCTCCTGTGTGTGTAGTCTGTCTGCGTGACAGTGCTGCAAGCTCCTGTGTGTGTAGTCTGTCTGCGTGACAGTGCTGCAAGCTCCTGTGTGTGTAGTCTGTCTGCGTGAGAGTGGTGCAAGCTCCTGTGTGTGTAGTCTGTCTGCGTGAGAGTGGTGCGAGCTCCTGTGTGTGTAGTCTGTCTGCGTGAGAGTGGTGCAAGCTCCTGTGTGTGTAGTCTGTCTGCGTGAGAGTGGTGCGAGCTCCTGTGTGTGTAGTCTGTCTGCGTGACAGTGCTGCAAGCTCCTGTGTGTGTAGTCTGTCTGCGTGAGAGTGGTGCGAGCTCCTGTGTGTGTAGTCTGTCTGCGTGAGAGTGGTGCAAGCTCCTGTGTGTGTAGTCTGTCTGCGTGAGAGTGGTGCGAGCTCCTGTGTGTGTAGTCTGTCTGCGTGAGAGTGCTGCAAGCTCCTGTGTGTGTAGTCTGTCTGCGTGACAGTGCTGCAAGCTCCTGTGTGTGTAGTCTGTCTGCGTGAGAGTGGTGCAAGCTCCTGTGTGTGTAGTCTGTCTGCGTGAGAGTGGTGCAAGCTCCTGTGTGTGTAGTCTGTCTGCGTGAGAGTGGTGCAAGCTCCTGTGTGTGTAGTCTGTCTGCGTGAGAGTGCTGCAAGCTCCTGTGTGTGTAGTCTGTCTGCGTGAGAGTGCTGCAAGCTCCTGTGTGTGTAGTCTGTCTGCGTGAGAGTGGTGCGAGCTCCTGTGTGTGTAGTCTGTCTGCGTGAGAGTGCTGCAAGCTCCTGTGTGTGTAGTCTGTCTGCGTGACAGTGCTGCAAGCTCCTGTGTGTGTAGTCTGTCTGCGTGAGAGTGGTGCGAGCTCCTGTGTGTGTAGTCTGTCTGCGTGAGAGTGGTGCGAGCTCCTGTGTGTGTAGTCTGTCTGCGTGAGAGTGGTGCAAGCTCCTGTGTGTGTAGTCTGTCTGCGTGAGAGTGGTGCGAGCTCCTGTGTGTGTAGTCTGTCTGCGTGAGAGTGGTGCGAGCTCCTGTGTGTGTAGTCTGTCTGCGTGAGAGTGGTGCGAGCTCCTGTGTGTGTAGTCTGTCTGCGTGAGAGTGGTGCGAGCTCCTGTGTGTGTAGTCTGTCTGCGTGAGAGTGGTGCAAGCTCCTGTGTGTGTAGTCTGTCTGCGTGAGAGTGGTGCGAGCTCCTGTGTGTGTAGTCTGTCTGCGTGAGAGTGGTGCGAGCTCCTGTGTGTGTAGTCTGTCTGCGTGAGAGTGGTGCGAGCTCCTGTGTGTGTAGTCTGTCTGCGTGAGAGTGGTGCGAGCTCCTGTGTGTGTAGTCTGTCTGCGTGAGAGTGGTGCAAGCTCCTGTGTGTGTAGTCTGTCTGCGTGAGAGTGGTGCGAGCTCCTGTGTGTGTAGTCTGTCTGCGTGAGAGTGGTGCAAGCTCCTGTGTGTGTAGTCTGTCTGCGTGAGAGTGGTGCGAGCTCCTGTGTGTGTAGTCTGTCTGCGTGAGAGTGGTGCGAGCTCCTGTGTGTGTAGTCTGTCTGCGTGAGAGTGGTGCGAGCTCCTGTGTGTGTAGTCTGTCTGCGTGAGAGTGCTGCAAGCTCCTGTGTGTGTAGTCTGTCTGCGTGACAGTGCTGCAAGCTCCTGTGTGTGTAGTCTGTCTGCGTGAGAGTGGTGCGAGCTCCTGTGTGTGTAGTCTGTCTGCGTGAGAGTGGTGCGAGCTCCTGTGTGTGTAGTCTGTCTGCGTGACAGTGCTGCAAGCTCCTGTGTGTGTAGTCTGTCTGCGTGACAGTGCTGCAAGCTCCTGTGTGTGTAGTCTGTCTGCGTGAGAGTGGTGCGAGCTCCTGTGTGTGTAGTCTGTCTGCGTGAGAGTGGTGCGAGCTCCTGTGTGTGTAGTCTGTCTGCGTGAGAGTGGTGCAAGCTCCTGTGTGTGTAGTCTGTCTGCGTGAGAGTGGTGCGAGCTCCTGTGTGTGTAGTCTGTCTGCGTGAGAGTGGTGCGAGCTCCTGTGTGTGTAGTCTGTCTGCGTGAGAGTGGTGCAAGCTCCTGTGTGTGTAGTCTGTCTGCGTGAGAGTGGTGCGAGCTCCTGTGTGTGTAGTCTGTCTGCGTGAGAGTGGTGCGAGCTCCTGTGTGTGTAGTCTGTCTGCGTGAGAGTGGTGCGAGCTCCTGTGTGTGTAGTCTGTCTGCGTGACAGTGCTGCAAGCTCCTGTGTGTGTAGTCTGTCTGCGTGAGAGTGGTGCGAGCTCCTGTGTGTGTAGTCTGTCTGCGTGAGAGTGGTGCGAGCTCCTGTGTGTGTAGTCTGTCTGCGTGACAGTGCTGCAAGCTCCTGTGTGTGTAGTCTGTCTGCGTGACAGTGCTGCAAGCTCCTGTGTGTGTAGTCTGTCTGCGTGAGAGTGGTGCGAGCTCCTGTGTGTGTAGTCTGTCTGCGTGAGAGTGGTGCGAGCTCCTGTGTGTGTAGTCTGTCTGCGTGAGAGTGGTGCAAGCTCCTGTGTGTGTAGTCTGTCTGCGTGAGAGTGGTGCGAGCTCCTGTGTGTGTAGTCTGTCTGCGTGAGAGTGGTGCGAGCTCCTGTGTGTGTAGTCTGTCTGCGTGAGAGTGGTGCGAGCTCCTGTGTGTGTAGTCTGTCTGCGTGAGAGTGGTGCAAGCTCCTGTGTGTGTAGTCTGTCTGCGTGAGAGTGATTAACACATAGGCTACTTTTTATTCCGGAAAAATGTAGTGCTCCCGTGGGATGAGCAAGAAATTCAAATATATTTGCTACTGTTTCAAACTCAAAAGCCTCGACCGATTTTGATGAAATTTGGTGTGGAAGTAGCTGACACTCTGGATAAACACATAGGCTACTTTTTATCCCGAAAAAATAGAGAAAGAAAGAAAAAGTATTCATTGTGACTAACACAGGATGATCACTAACTTAACAAAAAACACAATAATAAAAGTTTGAAAACAAAAAAACAAAAATAAATAATCACATCACATCACATCACACTAATATTATAAAGGCGAAAGTTTGTGAGTGTGTGTGTGTGTGTATGTTTGTTACTTCTTCACGCTCAAACGGCCAGACCGATTTGGATGAAATTCGGTATAACCTGGATTTACACATAGGCTACTTTTTATCCCGGAAAAATGTAGTGCTCCCGTGGGATGAGCAAGAAATTCAAATATATTTGCTACTCTTTCAAACTCAAACGGCTCGACCGATTTTGATAACATTAGGTGTGGAAGTAGCAGACATCCAGTATACACATAGCACACATAGGCTACTTTACATCCTGAAAAAATGTAGTGTTCCCGTGGGATGAGCAATTTTTTTGTGAATACTTTTCTCACCGATTAAATATTACACGTTTTAGTGTATCTCATAAACCGCGGGTAACACCGCGGGGCGCAGCTAGTATGTATATATTTCGCACAAGACATCGTAATGCACGTGGCATGACATAGTAAACGACATTTCAATTTTGTTTTGCAGCATCCGAGGAAATGGCTGATAACGAAACTCGACAGAGGTAACGAAAGTAACGCCAAAGTAAGTCCCAGCTGGGGAGCTGGGACTTCGACGGTAACGTTCGGCGGGTCCGGGGATACCGCACAGTCTCCGGTGAGGCGGCGAGCCTCCTGGCCGGATTGCCGCCATGGGATCTGGAGGCAAAAGTCCTCGTACACGTGTGGGAGTGGCGCGAGGAGGCGAAACGCCGGAGCGTAACTCCGCTGCCGCGAGAAATCACGGTACATCGGACAGAGCTCCGGCGGGATCTCATGGCGACATGGAGAGTGCGATTGTCGCAACCCAGCGCTGGGCACGCCACAATTGCGGCGATAAGTCCCCTCTTTGAGGATTGGTTAGAGAGGCCCTACGGCGTCCACACCTTCCACCTGACGCAGGTCCTCACCGGACACGGTTGTTTCGGGAAGATCCTGTTCCGGATAGAGCGGGAGGAAACGCCCGGGCGTCACCATTGTGTGGATTGCCCGGAGGACACGGTGGAGTATACAGTGGAGGTCTGCCCAGCTTGGGCGGGGCACCGCCGTGTTCTCACGGAGGCGATCGGCGGCGGCGATCTCTCGCGTCCGCACCTGGTCCAGGCCATGGTACGGAGCGAGAGTGCATGGGCGGCCGTTACCTCTTTCCGCGAAGCAGTAATGCTCGCGGAGGAGGAAGCGGAATGAGGGAGAGGCAACTGTCGCGCCCTCGCGCCCCTAGTCGCCGCAGGAGATGCCCTGGACGGCGAAAATCCGTAGCCGATTCCCGGCCACCGTAGGCGCGGGCTTGCGGGCGGCGAGCAATGGGTAGCAATGGGTAGCTCGCCGTCCGGTAAGGACCAGCCCCGGGTCGACGGCGCGTTGTGTTCTACGCGCGCCTCAAAGAGATGTCAGCAGTGATGGGGTCCGATAGGGCCGATGCCGCCGGGATCGCGGGTTGTTCGAAAGAGATACCGTGGCCCTGGCACAGGCAACTGAAAGAACACGGGTGGATCAGTACAAGTCTGACACACCCTCCCGCTCCACCCAGAGCGCGAGATACCTAAGTCATTTGATATTACCCGAAAAAATATATTAAAAAAGGGGCCCGCAGCCCTGCACGCACGTAGTACAGTGCGCGTCCGGAGTCCGGACAGTGCGAGGCATAGATATTCTATGGTGCGAGTATGATTCTTTTCTGTTTACAATATCTCAATCTGACGCCTAAGCCTGGGGCGCGGGTCACACAGCAGAGATGGGAGACGAGGACAGGACGCAGACGCGGCGTCCCTTTCTAGAATCTTCATTATTTTACATACAAAATGTATTAACACTATCTGGCAGAAAACGTACAAAAAGGACAAGACACAGGCGCGTCGCTTCCGTCTGCGTAGGTATATTAAAGTGGGTGATCGCTGAACTCAAAATACATATAAAATGTCATAGCTCACAACCGCACGCCACCGCTGCTGTCATCGAAATGAAGTGTCTAAGACAGTAAAGCATAAAACGTCTTCATCCCGTCCGTGTTTGCGCCTCGTCTCTGTATAATTTGAAAAGTCGCATCCGCAACTCGTTCGTGCCCCGTTTGCGTCCCGTCCTTGTCTCACGTCCCTTCTGTGTGGCCGGTGCCCGAGGTTGGCGTCTGCCTAATCCGTCAGCAGCCAAACTATGCTCGTTCGTCGTCGGCCGATCGAACCAAACATGTACAAGACAGGTATCGGACGTCATCGGACGATGTCGGTGGCGTAGTGTAATTTTATGTAACGTGCGTCACTTTCATGTGAATGAACAGTTTTTCTTTCTTTCTTTCTTCTAGTGTCTCAATTTCTTTATCACACTAGAATACAATCATTACTTAGTTTAAATCCTCGTAACCTTTCACAATAACTATTGACAGGCAGACGAGCCAAAACAGAAGAAGGCCGCGCCTCTCTGCTTTTGGTGTAAAAAGGGTATATTCCGCTCGAGGAGCCGCAACCCTTCCGTCGAGTCAATCGTCACGTCGTTGAACCAGAACTGCTGCCTCTGCCTTGGCGCGTTCGTGAGGTACATCAAGGAAGTGTTCCGATGCCTGTACTGCATCACGCTCTGCCAGCTGCCCTGCTTGCAGTTCGAGCAGCTGTTCTGCGAGTGGCTGGAGGCCACGAGCGATGCTTGTCGCGATATTCTCTGTTTAGTCAAGAAATGTTTACATATTTGTATCGGTTAACATTAGATAATATATAAATTTGTACGTGTTTGTTGTGTGTTTTATTTTAGTCGTTGCGGGCTGGTTATGGGCAGGCAATAATGCCAGTCGGTGTGGCACCAGTCACCACCTGCACAATACTGCCAGTCGATGTGGCACCAGTCACCACCTGCACAATAATGCCAGTCGATGTGGCACCAGTCACCACCGGCACAATAATGCCAGTCGATGTGACACTAGTCACCACCTGCACAATAATGCCAGTCGATGTGGCACCAGTCACCACCTGCACAATAATGCCAGTCGATGTGGCACCAGTCACCACCGGCACAATAATGCCAGTCGATGTGGCACTAGTCACCACCTGCACAATAATGCCAGTCGATGTGGCACCAGTCATCACCTGCACAATAATGCCAGTCGATGTGGCACCAGTTACCACCTGCACAATACTGCCAGTCGATGTGGCACCAGTCACCACCTGCACAATAATGCCAGTCGATGTGGCACCAGTCACCACCGGCACAATAATGCCAGTCGGTGTGGCACCAGTCACCACCTGCACAATACTGCCAGTCGATGTGGCACCAGTCACCACCTGCACAATAATGCCAGTCGATGTGACACCAGTCACCACCGGCACAATAATGGCAGTCGATGTGGCGCCAGTCACCACCTGCACCGACGCAATACTTACCGCGGTCGATGTAATTGAAACGAGAGGCCACTAGCGGCGATGTCAGCAGTGACGGGGTCCAATAGGGCCGAAGCCGCCGGGGTCGCGGGTAGTTCGAAAGAGATACCGTGGCCCTGGCACGGGCAACTGAAGGAACACGGGTGGGTTTTAGTCAGTAAAAGTCTGACACGCCCTCCCGCTCTGCCCGGAGCGGGAGAAGTCATTTGATGATTTCTCATCCACAAAAAAAAAAAAAATAAAGGCCACTAGCGGCACCAGTCACTACGAGCGCAACTTTACAAATGTAATCTTTAAGCCGACGTTCGCACGAACGTCATAATATCGCGGCGATATTTTTTTCGCGCACTGGATTTTCAACGCTCTGCTTAGTGCCGAGAGTTGAAAATCCAACAGTATGTTTTTTCGACGCGCTGGGATGCATTCTGTTGTTGTTAGGTTGGATTCTCGAAGATCGGCTCAACACCGAGAGAGTTGTCGCAAATCCAGTGCGCGATAAAATCCCGCCACAATATTCTTACGTCCGTGCGAACGTTTTTCGATGCGTGCTTTACAATCCAAGTAGTGTATGTGGTATCAGGATAGCGGGTGTAGTTTGTACGTGTCAAGAATGCTCATACAGCAAAAGTACGTTTAGTCGTTTAAACGTCGTGCGCGCATCCGGAGTGGTCGCGTAAATTCGAAAATGAATGTTCTAAAGTGTAACGAGTGTAATATCGTCATTGACGAAATGCTAGCGTACTCGTATATCCAAAATAAAGTGTCGGTAATCGATGAAGTAACCCGGGTAAGAGTTTGCACATCATCGTTTACAAGTGAAGAAATTAAGAAATCGAAATCGTTGTTGTTCGATGCCATACCCACAGATTGTCGTAAAATCTTGAGGAGGAACAAAGGTCAGGAAGAAAGGGACTTGGCTGATATCGTCAATCTCTTTAAATCCGCAGAACCAGATATAATGCCAGTGTTTGTGGCCCGCCAACTTGACAAATGACCCCCAATGTCGGTCTTTACTCGAAGTAGATCCTTTAAAGACTTTACGAAGTTTTTAAAGGATCTAATTCGAGTAAAGACCGACATGGAAGAGTTTAAATCAACATATGCCACATTAAACCAGTTGAAAGAATTAAAATCGGAGTTTTTACAATTCAAGAACGATTCCTTGCCGCCTACCTCGGTATGCAAGATAAACATGAGGAGGGGGGCCTGGGTAATGGACAGTGGACCGGAGGGCTTATTGCTTCATCATAATTGTACGATAAACGAACCATATAACAATGGTAAAGAATCATTGAATAATATAGATGAGAGTGCCATACAGAACCGATACCAAGAAATAGGGAGGGTAGTAGCAAAACATACCGACTGTGATTTACCTAAACGGCAACGGGCAGTAGACAGCGCGGATGACGTCATCGTGAGCGGCGCGCTCGGTGAGGCGTACTTGCTCGAGACGGGGTTGAAGCAGATGACGGCTGAGATTACGTCATCGAAGACAGGCGTGATCGTACAGAGCGGGCAACAGCTGACTCATAACAATAACGGTATTGGCGGGGACGGACGTAATTGCGACATTGTATTGGACGCAGTACCTGATCCTCTGAATGATGACAATGATGGGTAGCAAAGAGTAGAACGGCGCCGAAAACATTTGAAATATAGCTACTCGGGCAAGTCGGTGTAGCGGAGACCTGGAGTTTAACTTTAGGGCCGCCGAAAAGAAAATACCTGTGTTTATTACGAATGTCCACAGTGAAACTACGAAAGAGGATATTATTATATATTTTCGCTCGAAAACATGTCTGTGTCGTTACAGAAACTTAACATTAAAAGGCGGATAGTTCATAGTGCGTTTAAGTTTTTCGTATCCGAGGCAAAATTAAATATGTATCTGGATGAAGAGATTTGGCCTGAAGGTATAATTTTCAGATTTGTGAATTTTAGTCACAAAAATATGAATATAGCTACTTCTGTATCCGGCTTGTACGATACGTAGTTATAAATAAATAGTTACGACCAACCTCAAGGACAATGGTGACATGGAGCGGGAACGGAGGGCCTTGTCAGTGCGGGCGAACATGCTCGCACGCAGGTTTGCGCGCTGTTCGAGGGAGGTGAAGATAACGCTCTTCAGGGTATATTGCACGTCTCTCTATACTTGCGGTCTGTGGGCGAGGTACACAGGTGCATCATACGGAGCCCTCCGCGTCCAGTTCAACAACGCGTTCAGGGCTGTATTGGGGCTGCCTCGCTACTGCAGCGCCTCAGGTATGTTCGCTGAGGCACGTACCGATTGCTTTCACGCGACCATGCGCAAGCGGGGCGCGTCCCTGGTGCACAGGGTGTGGGGCAGCACCAATGCAGTCCTGGCAATGATCGCGGACCGGATGGACTGCTCGTACATACGGCACTGCTGTGATAGGCATGTTGCCGTCAGCAGGGCCGGATAGTTATTAAGTCTTTTAGTTAGTAGTAGTTTTAGCACACTCACGCATGTATAACGCAATTTCTTAATATTGTAATAATATTATATGTATTGTAATAATAATAATATGTACTTATAGTATACTACTTGTTTTTGCACCGCACCTCACTTGCAATGGCAGCTCGAACACGGTGGTGACGGAAGTGACTGGTGTTTATAGCACAGGAATCTTCCTAGTTTAAGCCCAGTTGCACAAGTTTTATCTTGCCAGTAACTCAGGTTCAATTTAAGGTCTTTGTTAGATATGCAGTTATAGGTGGGTAAGGTACGGACAACAGTCAAACACGCTAGTCAATGACACACTGACTTTAATAACTCCAGCAGGTATTACTTAGCCGGGACGCAGCCGCGGTACGTTACACACACATACATAACATCCCCTTCCCTTTATTTAGCAACTATAAAACAACCCCAATTAAACAATAATTAAATGCATAAGTACGCTAAGGTATAAAGTTGTCGGGAGACAACTCGAGACGTCGTGGATTTATCACTGGTGCGGGCGTCAGCGCATCAACGGAGCTGTCTGACTCAGCCAGGGGCGTGGCGAACGTTGCATTTCGCTCTGTACCGCATTCACCTTCTCCCTCTCCCCTGAACGGTGTACTGGTGACTGATGATGATATCGTTATGTGTTCTGGTGGTGGTGTACCTACTTCCTCTAAATCTGAGTTGTTGTCGTTACTGGTTCGGTCGTCGTCATCCAGTGTCGCTTGGGTTGCGGCTGATTCTTCGCTCTGAACATCGGGAATGACATCTGTATCCCAGTATGAGCTGTTTTGTGACGTTTGTGTTCTGCCGTGTGCCCGTATCTGATCCTGGTGTCTTTTTTCCAACCGTTCCCTTTCTGGAATATAAACTTCGTATATTGCTTGTCCGATCTTTTTCTTAATTATACCTTCGATCCATACAAACTTCTTATTATTTAAATTTTTCTTTATCCACACCACTTCATTTTCTAGGAATTGCTTCCGTTCTTTTCCTTTATAGTATTTACGCTGTAAGCACTGGTTTTGTTCCACGGTTTGAGCGAGGCTAGTGGTTGATGGGGTCGACGCTGCGGACGTCGCCGACGCTGAAGTTGGCGACAATAAATCGAGCCGCGTGCGAAGCGACCGGCCGTAAACGAGCTCAGCGGGTGATTTCTCGGTGGTACTATGCCTGGAGTTCCGATAGTCGAACAAATACTTTGATATTTGTTCCTTTAATGGTTTCCCTTTTTTATTGAGGATTATACTTTTGAGACCCCTTTTAATAATTTTAACTGAGCTTTCCGCTTGTCCATTACTGGACGGATGATATACCGGAGCAAGCGTATGAGTAATACCATTCTTCAAACAAAAATCTTTAAACTCTAGCGAAACAAACGAAGTACCGTTATCCGTTACTATAGTATGTGGAATACCGACTCGTGACATTAAATCTACAAGTTTCTCTATGACTGCTTTCGAGCCATACGATGAAGTCATTATATACACTTCTACCCATTTACTATAAGCGTCTACTGCGATTAGAAACATTTGGTTATTAAAGGGCCCTAGAAAATCTAAATGTATTCTGTAGAAGGCATGGGGAGGATGTGGCCAGGGCGTGAGCGGGGCGTGGGGCGGCGCGGGGCGCAGCGCGCTGCATACTGCGCACGCGCTGGCCAGCCGCTCCAGAGCGCCATCCACGCCCGGAAACCACAACCGCTTGCGCGCCTCTGCCTTCATCTTTACCACTCCGAAATGTGAACTGTGGAGTTCATTACATAGTTGTTCTCTCAATTGCTCTGGTATGATAACTTTGTGGCCACGCATCAAACATCCGTTTTCAACCGATAGTTGGTTACGACAGTAAAAGTACGGCTTCAGATTGTCGTCGTTTACTTTTCGTGGCCAACCTAACACAACATAATCTTTTACTTTTCCCAAAGTTGTATCTTTCTCGGTTTCGTTTTGTAAATCTGTTAGCGTAACAGGCAGCCCACCGTCAATGACAAAGTTAACATATGTGGCGCGGTCATCAGCGGTGCGCGGCTGGTCTCGCTGTCGCCCTGCCCCCGCGCGCACACCGCCGGCACCCGGCCCTGCGCTACCTACTAATGACGGTGACTCATTCCCTACCGGAGCGCGCGATAGATAATCTGCACTGTTATTTTTACTGCTAACATATTCGATGACATAATTGTAAGCAGATAAAAATATTGCATACCGCTGTAGGTAGTCGGTTAGCTGATATCTCTGGTATACCGCGATGTGGACCGAAGATGGTTATTAGCGGCCTGTGATCCGTTCGCAAGGTGAAGGGCACCGCCCGGGCATATAAATACTGGTGGAAACGCTTTACCCCGAATACTATAGCTGTTGCCTCTTTTTGTATTTGAGCATATCTTTTCTCGGCTGCTGTTAACGTCCTAGATGCATAGCTAATCGGACGTTCGCACCCATCGCTTCCTACTTGTGATAGCACCGCACCTAACCCGTATGGAGATGCGTCTACCGTCAAGATTAATTTCGCCGCGGGGTCAAAATGTGCCAGCACGTCATCCGATGCCAACTGTTGTTTAATTTTTTTAAAAGCATTTTCGTGTATTTCTGACCATTCCCATTTAGTCGTTTTGTGCAACAAGTTATATAACGGTGCTAGTATTGTTGATGCGTTTGGAACGAAATTGCGATAATAATTTGTTAATCCTAGAAATGATTGCAATTGTAATACGTTCTGTGGTCTAGGTGCTTTTGAAACTGCTGTGACTTTATGTGGCGACTTTTTTATACCATTTTTGTCTATAATATGGCCTAGATAGTTTACTTCATTTTTGAAGAACTCACACTTGTTTGGTTGTATTGTGAGACCTGTGTCCGCTAGCCTTTCTAGTACCGTGACTAACCTGCTCATGTGTTGTTTTTTATCTACTCCTGTTATCAATATATCGTCGAGAAATAAGACTACTCCATCTAACCCTGATAATATACATTCCATTGCACGTTGAAATATTGCTGGTGCGCTCGACAAGCCAAATACCAACCTTGTATATTTATATAGTCCGCGATGTGTATTGATACAGGTCATATTCTGTGACTGTTCATTTAAACAAAATTGGTTATATGCCATGGACAGATCTAATTTGCTAAATTGTACGCCACCATGCAACTTTGCAAACAAATCATTTACCGTTGGCAACGGATATTTGTCGACCATTAGTTGCTTATTAATTGTCACGGAAAAATCCGCGCAAATTCTCACTCCACCGTCTTTTTTTAAAACGGGTACGATTGGTGACGCGTAATCTGAGTACTTGACTGGTGTTAATACTCCTAGTTCGACGAGTCGATCTAATTCGTTATCAATTTTGTCTTTTAAGGCATATGGTACTGAACGTGCTTTTATAAAAATTGGTTTCGAGTGTGGTTTTAAATGCAACTCCACGGCGTACTTATTAAATTTTCCTAATTTACCAGAGAACACGGTGGGGAACCTTGTTGTTAAATGGTTTACTATTGATTTTTCATTCGATTGGCTAATTGATTTTACTGTAGGTGCAAGTTCCAAGTTAAACGTGCTAATAAAATCTCGGCCTAACAATGATGGGCCACCGTTTCGTACAACAAACAAATGTAGTTTACGTGTCATTTTGGAATATTCAATATCTAAATGAATAACACCAACTGTTTCTAAAAGTTCCCCCGTATAACTGAATAGTTTTTTATGTGTAACTAATAATGGTACTTTGTTGAAATGCTCATTATATATCTGGTGTGATATGATACTAACCGCGGAACCACTGTCTATCTCGAACTCCAACCCTAGTCCACCGATGAATACGCTCGCCAGCATCGGTTGACCCTTATCACAACGTATATTTAAACACAGCTTACCGTCGTCGCCCTCATCATCCACTTTACCTTCCTCTACGTGTTTCACTTTCGCGTCACTTGAGCACATCCGTCTTAGATGTCCCTTGTTGTTGCACTTTTTGCATTTATAGTTTTTAAATCGGCACTGATTGGTTTTGTGATTAGCATAGCCGCACACACTGCACTTTTCCTTAACCGCGAAAACGGAACCCTCATCGACGCCGCCGGCGGCCGCGCTCACACCACGTGCTACGGGTGCGGCCTGGGAGGCGCGCCGCGCACAGCGCACGCTCTCTGCTAAATCCACCGCCTTGGCTAACGACAAGTCCGTCTGGTCCTGGGCAAAGAGCTTGTCTCGTTCGGGTCCTGGCATCATGCCCATGATGAACTTATCCAGTAGCGCTTCCTCCAAGTTCTTAAACCCACAGTGTGCCGCCAATCCCCTAATTCTCGCCGCCCATTGAGTGTGGCTCTCGTCTGGTCGCTGCACTGCTGAGTAGAAAATCGATTTTTCTGCGAATCCGAGCCGCTTTGGCTCAAAATGTCGGTCCAGAAGTTTTATGATTTCTTCTAGATCTGTTTCTTCTAACTTCTTAGGCAGCACCAGGTCCCTCGCTAGCATATAAGTTGGTTCGGTGAGAGCGCTTATGAGTATTGCCCTCCGTTTGACCTTCAACTTGTCCGATTCGTCCGTAAAATCGTTGGCAATAAACCATTGTTGTAGCCGAGACTTGTAACTTAACCAGTCTTGGGATAAATGGTCAAAGTTCGTCATTATACCGAATGAAACACCAAAAGCAGACATTGTGCACTCGTAAATTCGTCCTCGTCGCCACTGTTAGATATGCAGTTATAGGTGGGTAAGGTACGGACAACAGTCAAACACGCTAGTCAATGACACACTGACTTTAATAACTCCAGCAGGTATTACTTAGCCGGGACGCAGCCGCGGTACGTTACACACACATACATAACAGTCTTGAAGAAATAAATATTTTTTTTATTTTTTATTTAACAGTACACATATTACATTTTTAAATATTAGAATAAAAAGAATATAAAAATATAAACAATTTTAGCCCACCGGTATCGGGAACAGGGTCCAAGCTACCGCCTGTCAGGGCTCCAGAGAGAGGAACCTCCTAACAATGCGGGCCGTGTCCAGAGTACCGCTTTCTGAATCAAGCCCTTGATCCAGCTGCCCAACGAGAGCCTCCTCAGGTGTTGGTTGAGGTTATTGGCAATTAAGCCATTGGCTGATACGACTATCGGCACAATGATTGCTGAGTCCACATCCCACATGTCGACAACCTCGCGAGCCAAGTCAAGATACTTGATTTGTTTATCTTTCTCGGCTTTTACGAGGTTCCCATCATGTGGGACCGTTACGTCATTATTCATTGCGCGCCGCTCTATTCGATCCACCACCACTATATCAGGCTTATTGGCAATAATAGTCCTGTCAGTGATGATGGATCGATCCCAGTACAATGTGACATTTCCATTTTCGAGAACTCGGTCGGGCACATACCTGTACGGCACTTCCGATTCCACAAGGCTGTATTTCAGAGCAAGTTGCTGATGGATAATCGTGGCTACAAGGTTGTGTCTATGCAAGTACTCTTCGTTAGCTAGACGAGAATACCCAGAGATAATAACATTAAATAACAATAACAAACACACATAACATTTTAGAATAACATTTAATAGTGTGTAATAATTAATTAATTAAAAATAATTTCTAATAATATTATAATAATAATAATTTCTTTTTGACATTGGCTGTAATTTGATATGTATTTTTATGTAATTTTGGTTTCGTGTTATTTTTATTATGAATTTGCTTTTTTGACATTCCAATTTATAATTTGATTTTGAATTGCATTATTTTGACTGTGCTTTTAAATCTATGTTTGTATTTAAATTTGATTCTGTTGTTAATTTTGATTTTGTATTTAATTTTATTTTGTATTTTATTTTGATTTTGTATTTAATTTTGATTTAGTAATAATTTTGATTTTGTATTTAATTTAGATTTTTAATTTGTTACTGATTTAAACCTTCATATAACTGGTAACATCTGTTACATTATGGGGCATGCGGTGCTAACCTATAAGAGATTGTTATACTAACCCTTGATATAAGAATGTTTATTTTAATATGTAACAGTATAAGCAATTGTTGGTTGGCCAGAAACAAATAAATAAATAAATAATGTGTCGAATGGATTCTCCCGGTTGGTGGCATGCCCGACAGATGTCAACCGTTCCGTCTTTCACAATAATTCTCCGGTAATTGTTCGTCATAATAACTTCGTCCATAATTGCACAAACAAAACTTTCGGTTTCCCCAAAGAGGTCACCGGAACGCAGCTAGGCTACGGACGCTAGCAAATCTACCTCGGGTTCATGTAGGACCCGGAAAAAGCGTCTGTGAAGCTCCTTACTATGCCATAACTCCCTGCGATCTTTAGTGTCAAGCACTACAGGCTTGCGCCAGTTCTCTTTAGCCAAGTAGAGCGGGGTGAGGCCCTTGTCCACCGCGACCACATCTCGATGCATCCCCACGTCGGCTTCTAGGACATATTCCCTGAGACTGCATGTCTCGCTATTGTGGAGAGTCTTAGCGTTTAAAAAGCCTCGGCCTCCACATTTTCGCGAATATACCAGTCTCATTACCGATGACCGTGGGTGATACATTCGATATGCAGTCAACAGCGTATGGACCCTCCGATCCAGGGCGTCAAGTAGTCAGTCTGAGTCCATTTGAGTACGCCAAAAGAGTACATCAAAACCGGCATGACCCAACCGTTGAAGGCGCGCACCTTGTTTCCGCCTGATAGAAGACTATTAAATATTTTTTTCAAGCGGCCAAAGAAGCGCTCCTTCAACGATTGCTTCATGTCAGTAACATTGATGCCCAACGCTTCCGACATACCCAAATACTCATAGGTTTCGGATGCGGAGAGGGCTCTAAGGTTTATGGAACCCGAGAGTTGGGTTCCCACGGATTCCACAATCTCCCCTCGCTTTACATGCATGACCGCACATTTGTCCACACCAAATTCCATATATTAGTATAACTAAAACATCAATTGTACCATATCTCTGGCGAAATAAATGATTGATTGATTGATTGATTGAACTACCGGGGTATCCGTTAACGAGAAAACCACATCATCTTTTGGTCCTTCGAGCCGGATTACACGGCAAATCATCTTGTGAGTCGTCGTGTCTCCCAGTTACGTTAGCAAATCGGTGTTGTTGGTTGAGACGTTGCACATGTCGTAAGGCCTCTGCCTCGAATTTCGCGGGCAGCGGGGCGGCAGCGGCGGCGGCGCGGGAGCGGCAGGATTTTATGCATAAAAAAAAATGGACCGGACCTCAAAAACAGCGGCGCGGAAGCGGGGCGGGACAATGCGAGACGCGCCACCGCCGCCGCCGCCCCGCTGCCCGCGAAATTCGAGGCAGAGGCCTTACGACATGTGCAACGTCTCAACCAACAACACCGATTTGCTAACGTAACTGGGATATACCACACTAAGCACGCTGCTGATGAGGAGACACGACGACTCACAAGATGATTTGCCGTGTAATCCGGCTCGAAGGACCAAAAGATGATGTGGTTTTCTCGTTAACGGATACCCCGGTAGTTCAATCAATCAATCAATCAATCATTTATTTCGCCGCCCGCGAAATTCGAGGCAGAGGCCTAAAGGAGGTTGAGCTACGTTGAGTGCCTGCAAGCCTGCAACTAACGAACCAGCAGAGATCACGCCTACTGCTACACATTACAAACAAATTATTATGTTTCAAAATATGCAGTACTAACAGGTAAGGATGCAAAATATCTGATTGTTACAAGAACATGTTGGGGCCAGTTTAGGCATTTTCAATGAGCGGGCCGCCCGCCTCCATTACAAATTGCTCCCTACGACTACTATCAACCTCACATGCCAATATCCCTATACCTACTATTAAACGAGCAATATTTGTATATACACATATTATTTGTTACGTATTTTAGTTCTCGAAATCAGCTCGAACGATTTCGATGAAAGTTGCAATATAGGGGTTTACGGGGGCGAAAAATCGATCTAGCTAGGTCTTACTCGTATATTAGGTCTTTACCTATGAAATTGCCGTTCTGCAGTACTGGCCATTTCAAATCAAAATAATTTTTGTTTGGCTAAGAATTCTAATTTCAAATTAATTTTATTTTAAAAACATGGATTTTTTTTCCAAAAGTAGTCATTTGTTTATTGATTAGTGTTACATTTTCATCGCATTTCAATCTTTTTCGTCATCATGGATACGTTAAAAATTCGAGTAATTATGGAATATGAGTACCGTCGTGGCAGCAACGCGGCACAAGCGGCACGCAACATCAACGACGTTTACGGAGCTAACACTACAAACCAACGCACCACTTGCTTCCGTTCTGGAAATTTCGACCTGAAAAATGAACCTCGCGGTCGTCCGAAGACTTTGGTCGACAATGACGAATTAAAGGCGATGTGGAAGCTGATGATACACAATCTACGGCTGAATTAGCAGCAGCTTTCGACGTTAGCGTCAAAACAATATTGGTCCATTTGCGTCAAATTGGCAAGGTAAAAAAGCTTGACAAATGGGTGCCCCACGAACTCAATGATCGCCAGCGTGAAGTACGCGTCGAGACGTGCCTTGCACTGCTCAACAGACACACAAATTAAGGAATTTTGAACCGCATTGTTACCTGCGATGAAAAATGGATTCTGTTTGATAACCGCAAGCGCTCAGCAAGTTGGTTGGATCCTGGTTCAGCACCCAAACAATGCCCTAAACGAAAACTTACCCCTAGAAAAGTGATGGTCACTGTTTGGTGGTCTAGCGCCGGTGTGATTCATCACAGCTTCTTACCAAACGGGGTGAGCATTACTTCAGATGTGTACCTACTGTGAAGAACTGAACACAATGATGGAGAAGCTGGCACATCTCCAACCAGCATTGGTCAATCGCTCGTCTCCGCTGCTCCTGCACGACAACGCGCGACCTCATACTGCACAGCAGACGGTCTCCAAGTTGCAAGAACTGGGGTTGGAAGCTCTCCGTCATCCGCCCTACTCACCAGACCTTGCGCCTACAGACTACCACTTTTTCCAGAATTTGGATAACTTCTTGGCGGGAAAAAAATTCAATACCCGAGAGGCAGTACAAAATGCCTTTGAAGAATTTGTTGCCTCCCGTCCAGCTGATTTCTTTAAGAAGGTCATGAATAAACTGCCACTGCGTTGGCAAAGATGCATTGATTGCATGGGTGATTACTTCGAATAATACAAATAAAAAATGCATGAAAAAAAATTCGTTTAAATTTTTTCATACAAAACGGCAATTTCATAGGTAAAGACCTATTATTATATTTTTGTAAAATCTGTTTTAGGAATGCTTCCTGATTGATTTTTAAGACACCATTAATTATATCCTGCTTGATAGAAACGCCTAAAAAGTAATTTGCTAAACCCAAGTCTTTCATACAAAAATGTTTCTTTAACAAACTTTTAGTGTTATTGACACATTCAATATCAGTCTCTGCAACTAATAAGTCATCTACATACAGTAATAAAAAGACCATCTGTCCATTATATTGTTTTACATAAATACCATAATCTGTTTTACATTGTTTGAAACCTTCAGACAACATGACTGAGTTAAAGTCATTCCAGTTTTTGGGCGAGCTCTTTAGTCCATACAATGACTTTTTAAGTTTACATACCATATCACCACTATAACATCCCTCTAGTAATGACAAATATATCTCATCTTTAATATCACCATGAAGAAAGGCACTTTTAACATCCATTTGATGTACTGACATACCTTTTTGATTACATATTGCTAATAGAGTACGGACCGTTGGAAGTTTAGCTACTGGTGCAAATAAATCATCATCAATAAAATCAGTTTGTTGAAAGCCCCTAGCCACGAGCCTTGCCTTGTAACTAGTAATATTACCTTGATCATCAAGTTTTCTTTTAAATACCCATTTGCTCTCAATAACTTTACAATCTACTGGTTTTGACACTAACTCCCATGTATTGTTTTGATTTAAACTATCTATCTCCTCGTCCATAGCTCTTTTCCAATTATTTTTTTCAGTACTTGTCATGGCTTCTTCATATAAAATAAAAATAAATAAATAAATTGTTTATTTTTCCAAAATAAATACACACAGACACAGTTCAAAAACAAATCAGTAAAATAGAACAAGCATATAGGTATGCAAAAAAAAAAAAAAAAAAAAAAAAAGGTCTATGCATACAAAAATAGTGAACCCTGTCTCTTAAACTAGGAAGAAACCTGTATATCTTAAGAGACAGTGATCGGCCAAAATTTATTAAATTGAGTAAAAAACTAAAAACTTACAAGAGTGAATGAGTGTGTCGATTACCATTACTAATGCATATTAATATTAATATTAGTGTTAGTATTATTCAAGTATGTGTGAGTGTTGAGGTGTATGTGTGTGTATGTGTGAGGGTGTGTATGTGTGTGTGAGTATGAGATCTTGTGGGTGTTTTTGAAGTGGTTAATTATGTCAAGCGACGTATGATAGCAGTATAGACTCTGTTTTAATGTAGTCCTGCTGTATGAGCCAGTCAGAAGTTTTTGATTTGACATTGTATTTATTTAGGTCTATTATGTCTAGTTCTTTATATGTTTTTGGATTATCTTCAATATAACTTGATAAGCATGTATAATCTGTACTGTAATACTTATGCCATTGAGGCTGTCTAGTCTGGTTTCTTGGTCTTAATCTACTTATTTGTTCTTCCTGAGTTTGAACTTCAGTACTTGTATCATGAAACTCTTCTTCGGATTCATTACTTGACTCGACACTCTCCAAATGTTCACTATTACTTAAGTTTTGACTTGACACTTCGTCAATAACTGGTACCTCACTCTGCACTGACCTATCCATACTATTTTCATCCTGTGCAACACCATCAATATCATTTATTTGTTCCAATGGTTTTTCATTATTATTTTCTACTAAGATTTCTATTTCACTATCAGGTATTTTATGTTTAGGGTTACTATCACTATCTTTAATAAACACTACATCTGTTTTAATTTCTATTTTATTTTCCTGTTTGTACTAAATCCTATAACCTTTTATTTCCTCGCCGTAGCCCACAAAGTATCCCTTCTTTCCTTTTGTTTCCTCGCCGTAGCTCACAAAATATCCCTTCTTTCCTTTTGGAACCAATTTTCTTCTTCTTTCTTTAGGCACATGACTGACTACTAGACTACCAAATTTATGTAAACTATTTATGTCAAACTTCCTATCTGACCAACATTCATACGGTGTTTTATCAGTATTTTTGTTTTTAACATATGTTCTATTTAGAGTATACACAGCTGTGCTAACAGCTTCAGCCCATAAACTTTTATCTAGGTTAGACTGCATCAACATAGTTCTAGCAGCTTCTATAATAGTCCGCATTTCCTTTTCAACCGTTTTGTTCCGGTGTATAGACTATTGTAGTTTGGTGTTGTATACCTTTATTATTTAAAAATGACTCGTAATGTTTTATTTAAAAATTCTGTCCCATTGTCTGTCCTTAAAACCTTTACTTTATTATTAGTTGTTACTTCAGCATGATTAATGAAATCTTTTAATTTACTTTGCACTTCGGATTTATGTTCCATAAAATAAACTTTCCTATATTTAGAAAAATCATCTTTAAAAAACAATAACATAGAATTTATTGATTCTGATGATTCATGTATTGCATGTATAGCAGGAAAATGTCATCGCTTACCTTTTCCTCAGAGTATAACTAAAACAAGTATTTGTTGTGAAATCTTACATGCTGATGTGTGTGGATCGTTGGAAGTGCCCTCTGTTGGTGGTTCAAGGTACATTTTGGTTATTAACTCTGACCGACAGTAATCATAATGTTGATGGGCCAATCCTTAAGGGAATTAGTTTTAACCTGAGTGGTTACATTTGCATTGCATGGAGAGTCAAAGACAAACTGCATTACATAGAACTTATCTACACATTTACCAACCGAACACACTACATTATTTTTAATAAATTCACATTTTTTACCTGTAATGTTAAACATGTAATCATTTTTCACAGCTTTAGTAACAAATAATAAATTTACCTTAAGTTCAGGAACATATAGTACGCTATTTAGTGAAGACACAACATATTCAATCTATTTTTTTTTTTTGTGTTGTCATCAACACATACACTACCTTACATAACCTAAAGCTAATTAATAGGTAAGTCATGAACGAATTAATTCGTTCATGAGGTAAGTCTTACACACGGGACAGCCCCTATCATATGACTCCGCTGTCCGTCCGTCTGTCCGAAGTTGAGTTAGCTTCAATAATACACGTCGCGTACTGTTCAGTTTTTATTCAGTTAGTAAGACAACAACACGTTTATCGACATGCCGCTCGTAGAGTAAACCACATTTAGGTTCTTGAAACGTTCACGTTCTTAAGAAAAGTTCGGAGGAAAACCGAAATAAACCGGTATCAACCGGTATTTTTTAAACCGGTTCCGAGCCTTGCTCCCCACGTCGCACTAAGTAAGCGTCGCATACGAATGTGAACATTATGTGTATTGACTTTATGTTCATATTCGATTGAAATGCTTGCTCACATTCGCTTACTTATACGAATATGAACATTAGTATGTATGTATGTAAGTGGACTCCCTTGGAAGCATCTCCCGCGAGCTCCCGCGGCAATCAGTGGCACTAGTTCTAAATAAATGGAATAAGTGGACGTCGGGGTCGCAGGAGTGCAGGACCGCTAACTAAGTGCGCACGAGTGTAGCGCCGCGCCCCGCCCGCGCCGCAAGCGTTGGAACAAGCGAAAGCACCCGTAACTGTTGTCACGAACAGGCGTTTGTCACACACTCATACACACAAACACGCCTTCTTCCCATGGGGGCAGCCAGAATCTACAGAACGCCATCTGCTACGATCCTTACATGTTTACGTTCATGCATCTGGTCACACACGCGCGGCGGTGGCGAGTACTGCTACTGCGCACCTTTCTGAAGAACATCACCAATTACGTCACTATATGTCCGTCTGGGGCGTCCCCTCCCGGCGTCTTCTCTCACATCTGGTTTGTAGTGGTAGTCGCCTTACAAACACAACGCATTCCCTTGTTCGCCTCAAGCACTGACAAGTTGTCAGTGGCTTCAACACAGCATGTGTGATGGGTTAAAGAAGCATACATAGCTCGAATTTAAAATCTGTCGCCCGAAAGCTTCTATATTAGGTAAATACCCCGTACAAGTGTATCGGGACGGAGGCACATTTGCAAACACGCGTCAGCACCAGGCACAAGATCACCACTGCGCTAGAGCATCTCCCAGGCACACGGGAAGGGCGCACGGACGGTGCTCCGTGCGCCCTTCCCGTGTGCCTGGCCGGGCCGCACGCAGTGACTGTGCCCAAAGTCTGAAGCCAAGTGTATATTACAGCCGCAACGGGCCGCAGCGCGACGCATATTCGTACAATAAAGTGCGGTGCGGCCCGCCTGTAGTGTGCGTTTAGAAAATGTACGAAAGTGATGAAGTAGGATTTTTGCGTAGCGTTGCGTTGCGGGGCGGCCCGCCCCAATGGGTTGCGTTGCGACCTGCCCCTATCTGCTTTAGCCTTCACTGTCGGTCGATGCGGGAGGCGTGGTGCGCGTGCGGCTATAGCCCGCGCTGCCGACTCATGGCTCCATGGTCTGTGGGGGAGGAAATGGGGCGGCAGCTGCTGCGCCACATAAGAATTGCGCATCACAAAATCCTGACGTCACACGAAGCGGCTGTGTTGCATGTAATATGTAGTTTTGTTTGGCGATCAAAAGCAGACTCAGCCTAATTTGAATAAACAATTTTTGATAGGTATGCATATGGGAATGGGCAGGAGAAGGGGAATGTTAGTATGATGTGGATAATAAAAAAATCACCGATGCTAGATGTTTCACCGAAAACTTGCACGGAAAAAGATAAAAAACCGGCCAAGTGCGTGTCGGACCACGCACAATGAAGGGTTCCGTAGTTGGGATGAATTTATCCCAAAACAAACTTAACATTGTAGTTGAAAAACATGTTCTCCCATACATTACAAATGTAAATGTAAGTTTGTACTCACTATATTGAAAGATTTACCATGTTATTTTAAGAACACAGACTTCTTATAGGTTTCCCTGTAATCTACAGGTAAAGAACTATTTTCTGTATTTTTTTCAATATTTTAGGCTCAGCAGTTTCTGAGATAAGGGGGGGTATGGTCAATTTTCGTCTATTTTCTTAAATAACTTTATAACGATATATTTTAAAATTATAAAAAAAATATATGTTTGAGACCTTCATAGTAAGGCCCTTTCATTTGATATGTCACACGGTATAGTTTGCAAATATTTTTTTATTTTCTTATTGTATGTGTACCAAATTTCAACTTAATCGGTCCATTAGATTCGGAGCAAATTGGCTGTGAGAGACGGACAGACAGACAGACAGATTCTATAAATAAGGGTTCCGTTTTTTCCTTTTGAGGTACGGAACCCTAAAAACCAAGTTTTTCTTTTTCCCATACAAACTGTTCTAGCTGCCAATTCTAGGGAAGCCAATGGGAAGCCAACCTGATGTACTCGTAATATATTTACTTGAATGCATCCGTTTTGACACTTTCTGTATCTACGACATACAGTTTGACAGTTAAGTTTGGCCACGTCTAGCGGGTCAGCTAGTCTGTAATACACACTGAACTGCTGACTTCCGGTTGTCAGAGAGTCACCTTCGGCAAAATAGCCGCACCCGCAGGAGCGAACCAGAGCTGTTGCCGACCGATTTGTGGGACTGACGATGACGTTGTGTACCTACGTGTCCAAGTGTGGAATGCTAACTGAAGTTTACTATTAAATAAATTCATCATTAGCAAAGTGATTTGCGTATTTATTTGTAATCTACAAGTATAGTAAACCTGGAGGAAATAAGAACGCGTACATTTCTGTAATCTATCGATATAAAATAAAAATAAAACACTTTAATACAGGTATTTATTTGTAATCTACAAGTATAGTAAACCTGGAGGAAATGAGAACGCATATATTCCTGTAATCTATCGATATAAAATACTTTTGTAATCTACAGGTATAGTAAACCTGGAGGAAAAGAGAACGCATATATTCCTGTAATCTATCGATATAAAATACTTTTGTAATCTACAAGTATAGTAAACCTGGAGGAAATGAGAACGCATATATTCCTGTAATCTATCGATATAAAATACTTTTGTAATCTACAAGTATAGTAAACCTGGAGGAAAAGAGAACGCATATATTCCTGTAATCTATCGATATAAAATACTTTTGTAATCTACAAGTATAGTAAACCTGGAGGAAAAGAGAACGCATATATTCCTGTAATCTATCGATATAAAATACTTTTGTAATCTACAAGTATAGTAAACCTGGAGGAAATGAGAACGCATATATTCCTGTAATCTATCGATATAAAATACTTTTGTAATCTACAAGTATAGTAAACCTGGAGGAAAAGAGAACGCATATATTCCTGTAATCTATCGATATAAAATACTTTTGTAATCTACAAGTATAGTAAACCTGGAGGAAAAGAGAACGCATATATTCCTGTAATCTATCGATATAAAATACTTTTGTAATCTACAAGTATAGTAAACCTGGAGGAAAAGAGAACGCATATATTCCTGTAATCTATCGATATAAAATACTTTTGTAATCTACAGGTATAGTAAACCTGGAGGAAAAGAGAACGCATATATTCCTGTAATCTATCGATATAAAATACTTTTGTAATCTACAAGTATAGTAAACCTGGAGGAAATGAGAACGCATATATTCCTGTAATCTATCGATATAAAATACTTTTGTAATCTACAAGTATAGTAAACCTGGAGGAAAAGAGAACGCATATATTCCTGTAATCTATCGATATAAAATACTTTTGTAATCTACAAGTATAGTAAACCTGGAGGAAAAGAGAACGCATATATTCCTGTAATCTATCGATATAAAATACTTTTGTAATCTACAAGTATAGTAAACCTGGAGGAAATGAGAACGCATATATTCCTGTAATCTATCGATATAAAATACTTTTGTAATCTACAAGTATAGTAAACCTGGAGGAAAAGAGAACGCATATATTCCTGTAATCTATCGATATAAAATACTTTTGTAATCTACAAGTATAGTAAACCTGGAGGAAATGAGAATGCATATATTCCTGTAATCTATCGATATAAAATACTTTTGTAATCTACAAGTATAGTAAACCTGGAGGAAAAGAGAACGCATATATTCCTGTAATCTATCGATATAAAATACTTTTGTAATCTACAAGTATAGTAAACCTGGAGGAAAAGAGAACGCATATATTCCTGTAATCTATCGATATAAAATACTTTTGTAATCTACAAGTATAGTAAACCTGGAGGAAATGAGAATGCATATGTTCCTGTAATCGATCGACCTAAAATACTACAGTACAGTCAAATACAGGTATTTATTTGTTCTTTGTAAGGCTAGTAGTTTTCACCTTGAAGGGGTATGCGGTAAGGTGACCCGCGAAATTCAAAAGAACATATCATTAACTTTTAATGTTAATTGCAATAGCGCTTCCCCTATAAATCTATTCAAATCTAAATCCATTAGCATTCGCCACTACAGGAACTTTAAGAGCCGGATGAATTTCGAAAGTCATTATTGACGCTTAAGCAAAATTATAGCAAAAGACACATTAATTTTGCGATAATTTTCGTACGAGAAACTGGGACTATTGTTGGTAACAAAACTAGCTAACTAGACTTAAAGCGTGATTCAGCGCACAAGTCAGATGTCATGTGGAAGTCCGTGAGGGGAGACTGGGTGAAAATAGAGGCAGCTGCATGGGCAGACTAATTCGAGTTGGCCGCTTACACAAACTAGAGATGTTGAATGCCGCCAGGGCAGATGGGGTTTTATAGGTCCAGAGAGCAAACTGGGTGTCGATAGGCACCTGGACTGACTGGAGGACAAAGGCTCTGAAGGCAGACTGGGTGTGGACAGATTGGATGTTGAGGACCCTGAGGGCAGTCTGGCCATCGACAGATGTCTGGACAGATTGGATGTTAAGGACCCTGAGGGCTGTCTGGGTGTGGACAGATTGGATGTTGAGGACCCTGAGGGTAGTCTGGGTGTCGACAGATGTCTGGACAGATGGGATGTTGAGGACCCTGAGGGCAGTCTGGGTGTCGACAGATGTCTGGACAGATTGGATGTTGAGGACCTTGAAGGCAGACTGGTGTGGACAAATTGGATGTTGAGGACCCTGAGGGTAGTGTGGGTGTCGACAGATGTCTGGACAGATCAGATGTTGAGGACCTTGAAGGCAGACTGGGTGTGTATAGCCGCTTGGACAGACCGTATATAGAAGCAGGCCAAGCTGAATTACTAGGTGACGTTGGTGGGCTATTCTGTTGGCAGTCAAATTGTTCTGAATAATCTTCAGGTACGAGCAAAAGTTGAACAATGTTTTGACTACTCAATTCGATACAGCGAGATATCGTAGAGTCAGATAGAAAGCTAAAATTGTCGTGCAGCACTGCAGTAAGCTTCGATTCATCAATTCTTCTAACAATATCTATAACAAACGCAATCATTACATCGCTTTTAAACTTTCGAGCTATTAATAATAGTTCGGAGCCCTTCACAATGTCAAGAAAATCATTCAAGTTGCTTTCGTTCAAGTAATCTTTGAGTATTGTGAGGAAAAACGATTTGAAGTTATGTAACTCTTGTTGCAACGCGTCTGACAATGCCCAGTAGTTTCCGACCGCGTTACGATACTGGTTCGATCGCATGTTGGAGACAATTCCGGAATAAACTCGCCCCTGCTCCATTATTAAATTGAAAATCACTTCTTTATTATTTTCCAAAATTCTCATCAATAACGCGTCAATTGTTATTCTGTAATCAAAAATGTTCCGTATATACGTCAAGTTGTCCATAGAAAACATCACGTTCATTATGAAATCCATCCACGATGTTAACTTTTCGCTATCAATTTCGTTTTTCAAGCAATCACAAATATATTCAACTGCAAAATACTCAGTGAATGTCATGTGAATGAATATCGGGATTTCATTTGCCACACTATATATGAGACCCGTCTTCTCTCCTCCCTTTTCAATAAATTTTATCGACTCCTTGATTTCTACCAAGTCATTCATACTGAACAATATATGACTTTGCAGATTGAAAATGGCATAAGCCGCTAATTTTTTATGCTTTAAAATAAAATCAGCAAGTTCTTTGTCGTATGTCATCATAATATCAGGGTTATAGATGTTCATTTCGTTTTTCTCTTGAAACCGTATAGTTTTCATTTTCTTTTCCATAAATCGTTCGTAGAAGGTAAAAGCGTTGACTTCTAGATTCCATTCATCAGCGTTTATGTTCACACTTTTTATGTTGTCTTCAAAGTAAACAGCTGCCAGGTACAGATGTAAGGGATTTCCATGACTGTTATCCTCGTGATATCTTAATATAAAATAATCATTTTTTTCTTGAATAAATTTTGAATCATCAAAAATTTTTGTGTATTTCCATAAAGGAATGTTTTCGTACTTAATTTCGTTGATCAAATAATAGGCTGCGTTGATATATACTTGGTGTAGTGGCATTGCAAAATTATGTAGTCCTAGGTTTTCCAAATTCAACATGTATTGAATGAAGGTCTTCACATTTTCGAGTTGTGCGCTATTAAGTTCCTCTAATCTCAAATGGAAATCCCAAAATGTTTCCAAATATTTTTCCATTTCTTCGTTTGAGAAGTAATCTATTTCATAAGATGACCCGAACTCTCGCTGTAAAATGGTTTTTACTTCGTTATACGACCTACTTGTGATCCACTTTCTATGCTTTCGGGGATATTTGCTGACATTATTTATACATTTTATGACCTCATTAGCATAATGGGGACAGATTTCGTCAAATCCATCGAATAGAAATATCACCATGCCTTTATTATAAAGGTGTAGAAACAAATTCAACTCGAATTCGGTCCACTGATCGCCTGTCCAATGTTTCAGATACATATCACTGTTTTCTTCTTCGAGCGCAATTTCTACATTATTTTGTTCGCTGCCAAGTGTCTCACGAAGTACAACTTGGCACATAAACTTTAAAGCCTCTAATGTGTCGATGACTGTATTCTCTTCCTTCCACTTGCTAAATTCTTTCGAGTATTCCAATAAGTTAATCCTTACAATCCAAATTTCTGGTTTGCGCTCCTTTGTTTTAAGCGATAAGTGAGTGAGTAGAGTTGACTTGCCCATCCCGGGTTCTGCTGTTAAAAGTACTACTTCGTCTGGTATGTCGTTAAGAGTTTTAATTACTTTATTGACTTTTTCACCCGTCTTCTTAACGCGTCTATCAACATACAAGTGTTTAATTTCATTATAATTTCTATTGACAGTTAATTTGCCAACTATAATTGTTTCATCATTGATTATTTTATTTAAAACGTCTCCTTTCACACATGCTATTGATTCATAATCGACTATCGAATTTAATCTTACTTCTATGCCTTGAAATATCACTCTAGCGCTTTTCAAGATAATCTCTTGTGATTCGCCACTCATGTCGTTGAGACTACTTTTTTTATCGTGTACTATATTATCTAGTTTCGGGAAATATTCATTTACTATTGCAGGTGACATATTATTGTTCGTAATAATTATTGTTTTCTGTTTAATATTTTCATTTTGAACAGCGCCTGCAATGTTTTCTAACGTTTTCTTTCCGATTGTGGTATTAAGTATTTTATTGCATACAAAAATTAAAAATTTGTTTTCGTTTGTATTTTTCAACTCTGTACGTAATGTGTTACGGTCATTCATCGGTAATTTTGCTACATATTCAAGATCTAACACAACATGGTCTTTATTCTTCAAATGCTGCATAACTTTAATAATAGTCAGTACGCTGTTCTCCGCAACGATGACAGTACTCAAGTGCTGATCTTGCAAGTTCAAGGATCTCACCGCGTCTTCAGTGAATGTGTAATTATTGTTTTTTATTTTGCTCATAAATGTTACGTGTATTGAGTTCATCAGAGGGTCTTTTATAATTTCGTTTATTGCATTTTGGAATAAATTGCTTTTTCGTGTAAGATACGATGCTTGTTTTGGGTGCATCCACCATTTCTGTATTTCATCGTGATATTTTAGAAATATCGTGTCTGTTTTGACTTGAAAGTAGTTTGGGTGATCACGTTGGTAATCCTCTATATCGTTTTTTAAACTTTCCTCCACGCCTTTCTCATTAGCTTGACCACTAAAAAATATCAGTTTGTTTAAGAAATCTCTCGCTAGATTCTTCTCATGTTCATTACTGTCAAATAAAAGTTTTGGGAATTTGTTAATGTTTACACGAAATTTGTATTCGAGCAAGTTGTGTTCAACACTTAATTTCTTATAAAGCTTATGAGCAAGATTTTCGAGTAATTCCCAGTTATCGGTAATCTTCATCTGTTTGGTATTATAATCAAGTACAAATATATTTCCAATGGCACCAGCTATACCTCCATTGAGCTGCAGGAATCCATCCTCTAAAGATTCATCTATAGTTACCATCTTACTGGATTTACATTTGTCTAACAAATCGTTGATTCTCGACGTTAAATAATTAATTCGTCTCTCTATTTTAGCATCACTGCCACTTATTGTTAAATCTTTGTTACCGAACGCAGCCGGCACTTTAAACTTTTGAAATATTAATAATTCTCGTGCAGCCAATTCAACTGCTTTATTAACAATCGATCGAGAAACGTCCATGGGTTTCATATCTGGCCTGAAATCTTTTGTGGATTTTTTATCAAATTCTAACTGACCATTGTTGTATGTTATAACGGTCCCTATCAGCTTGCTTAGTAATGTAGCATCAGTGGGATCGCCCAAGAATTCAGAGAGAAACAGCCGTATATCAGCGGGTTTTACTTTTCGTCGTTTAATAATCGCTATGTACAGTGTATATCTGAATAGAGTGACGCATTCTTCACTGTTATCAAAGAAATCTTGTCGAAACGAAGCGATTCGGTGCCGCGGGGTATCCTTACTCTGAAGAGGTTGAATTTCAGAAACATCAAAAACTTTTTGTGCCAGAACCACGTGATAGCGTAGCACGAGCTCGTCCGACAGTATCAAGTGAAAGTTCCGTTCATCGTAAATAAACCTGACTATCCGTTCAGCCAGTGAGGTCATTTGATCTTTTATTATTATTTTGCAAAGAAACTCTACATCCTCTTCTTGTTTGTACGGTTGCTTAGCAGTACCGCCTGTATCGTGGCCTGTTTCAATTAGGTCACACAGAATGGGGAAAAAACCATTTTCAGCCGAGTTTTTACCTAATTCGTCTTTCGCCGTTGTGTATATTACGAATAAACATTCTGTTTCATCAAATGTTCCTTTGAAAAATAAGTCGTCATTACTCGAATCAAAATGTTGTCTGATTTTCATGTAACTGTCAAAGTAAGTTGCCAAATCGTTTTTAAGTGTTTGTTTCTCGTTTTCCCTGTGTTTAGCTTGTATGAACACAGCGACAGGTTTCTCAAACCCCTTCACTTTGGCTTTGAAACAAATGTCGTCGAAAGCCCCAATGTTGTCAATGTTTGAAGTTAATTGAAACTCTTCAATATCATCGTCATGAATAGCTCTAAAATATAATAAGCTAAGTAACTTCGTTTCATAGAGCTGTCCGCGAATGCCAGACATTTCTGAACGCTTACTAAACATGGTGCAGCTCCTCGTTAGTCCCGGGGGCACTTCAGCTGGCGCACACAGCACCAAGCAGCACCGAACTGACTCAAACCTGCGAACAGAGAGAACAACTTCTGTGACTGACATTTCCGAAGCAGAAGACATAGAACACGAAAAAAGGCGTTGCAGACTTGCAGAATGTTAGATCAAAATATGTTTTCAACCAGCCAAGGGGTATGTTGCAGGGACACTTTTTGTAAGAGGGATCCGCTAGGGTAGCAGGCGAAATCACATTTTGCTTAGGTTTTGTGCCTTGTGCAGGTCAGTGTCAGATTGTATGAATGATTCATGAATCATGACATACATTCAACACACGTACTCGTATTAATTAACACAATTATAATCATTAGAATCATCAATACAACTCAAAGTTTAATTTGCCTATGTAGTGACTATTTCACGAAATCATGACATTTGAGGCAGAAGAAGTTACCCAGTAACTGAGTTGCGGAGGGCAGATAGACAGTCGCTCCATGAAACTACGTGTAGGTACGGTATTCAGCTCATCCAGTAAAACAGGAACCCGACTCCAACATTATAGTTGGGAAAAGGCAGGCAGATGATGATTCAAATAAGCTGCGGTCGGCTCTATCCAGGTAGCGCGCGAAATAAAAATTTTTTTCTTACGTTTTTTGCAATTTGCAAGTCAGTATTAGATTGAATGTTGATTAAAGTATGATTCGCGGCCGGAACTCGTATGTATTTACAAAACTATATTCATTGGAATAAGTAACACAACTCCGTAAGTTAATAGAATCCTAAATGTCAAAATTTCATGAAATAGTCATTCAATATGATTACATGAACTTAGAGAGTTGTATTGATGATTTGAATGATTATAATTCTATAAAAAATACAGATTTGTTACGGTCGCGAATCTTATTCAGATCAACATAACATGATACTGACCTGCAAATTGCAAAAAAAAACGTAACTTTTGAATTTCGCGGGCTACCTGGCGCTAACAGTTATTATCCAATCTGCCATCTAATGTATGCTTTGCTTGCGTCTACAGTTTACTTACTACAGTTAATGTACGTTGTGATTGCGTCTACAGTTTACTTACTACTACAGTTAATCTGCCATCTAATGTATGTTGTGATTGCGTCTACAGTTTACTTACTACAGTTAATCTGCCATCTAATGTACGTTGTGATTGCGTCTACAGTTTACTTACTACAGTTAATGTATGTTGTGATTGCGTCTACAGTTTACTTACTACAGTTAATCTGCCATCTAATGTACGTTGTGATTGCGTCTACAGTTTACTTACTACAGTTAATGTACGTTGTGATTGCGTCTACAGTTTACTTACTACTACAGTTAATCTGCCATCTAATGTACGTTGTGATTGCGTCTACAGTTTACTTACTACAGTTAATCTGCCATCTAATGTACGTTGTGATTGCGTCTACAGTTTACTTACTACAGTTAATGTACGTTGTGATTGCGTCTACAGTTTACTTACTACAGTTAATGTACGTTGTGATTGCGTCTACAGTTTACTTACTACAGTTAATCTGCCATCTAATGTACGTTGTGATTGCGTCTACAGTTTACTTACTACAGTTAATCTACAGTTACAGTTACAGTCTATGTTATTGTTTTCATAGTTACTTATGTAGCTAAAGTCAAACTAATCAATAAAAGTTCAACTCTATAAGTTGATGCCATCAGCTCGATACTTATGTTACCTACTTGACATTATTCTAAAAATTACCTTTTTAGGGTTCCGTACCTCAAAAGGAAAAAACGGAACGCTTATAGGATCACTCGTGTGTCTGTCTGTCTGTCCGTCTGTCACAGCTAATTTGCTTCGAATCTAATGCACCGATTAAGTTGAAATTTGGTGCATATATGAATTTCTGTGACTCAAACACGGACAGGTTTAGGAAACTATACCGTGTGACCATCGCGTGACATATCAAATGAAAGGGCTTACTATGAGGGTCTCAAATATATTTTTTTTATAATTTTAAAATACCTTACCAAGGCATATAGAATATGGTGTACCTCAAGGTAGCGTACTGGGGCCACCCCTTTTCTTAAATATACATTAATGATCTCCTAAAAACTATAGCTCATAAAATGGTAGTTTTGGCAGATGACAGCACGGCTATTGTGGAATATAATAATCATAGTAATTGTCAAAATGACATAAATAATTCTTTAAGTGACATTATAAATTGGCTTGACAATAATAATATTGTAATTAATTTAAATAAAACAAAAGTTATTAATTTCCAGCAGCGTCGTAAGTATCCACCAGTTCACATTACGTACGAGTATAAATAAATAAATAAATAAATATGTTTGGACATATCACACAACGCCATCTAGCCCCAAGCTAAGCAACCTAATGCTTGTGTTATGGTAACGAGATGGCTGATAAACTACTTATACTTATATACATTTTTTTTTGTAAATACATACATATTATAGATAGAAAAACACCCAGACTCGGAACAAATACTTGTAGGTCGTACAAATATTTGTTCCGTGCGGGAATCGAACCCGCGACATGCTGCGCAGCAGTCAATCGCTCAACCACTGCGCCAACCGTGTCGTCAATAACTCGTCTAATAACTAATCTAATCGTATAATAACTCTGTAGTAGAAGAGGTTACGAATGCAAAGTTCTTGGGCATAACTATACCTAGATAATAAACTAACCTGGAAACCTCACTTAGAGGAAACCTGAAAGCGTCAGTAAATCAGCATATCCAAGAAAGTTAATGCTGACACACTATTAACAGCATATCATGGATTGGTCGCTTCTATTTTAAGATATGGTGTTGTTTTTTGAGGACAGTCAACTAATAGAGAACTTATATTCAGGATGCAAAAAAGATGTAAGTATACGATCAATGTGTGCTCTGAGAAAAACGGATAGTTGTGTTCCTTACTTTAAAAAATTAAAAATACTAACGCTACCGTCGTTGTACATTTAGAAACTGCAGTTTGTAAAAACGAATGAACACTATTTCAAAAAATTTCCGCAGTTAAGAGAACCCCAATTCGTGCCCAATATGAGAATTTGTTATGCCCAATCAAATGCAAAACTGCTTTATTAAAAAAAGAGTTTCTTTGGTATTGCTCCAAATATTTATAATAAAACACCTGATTAAATGTATGCCGCTAAACAAATTTAAAAAGTCCCTTCGGGGGTTATTACTGGCAAAGTGCTATTACAGTGTAAATGAATTCATAAATTATATTTTGCTTGTATAGTATTCTCAAATTAAATTTTAATTTTGAATTTTTGACTTTGTAATTATAAATTAAATTTTGAGATTGTAATTAAAATTTCGACATTGTAATCTCTTTCTTTGCTTTTTTTTTTTGTATTTGTTTGTACGCGTACGTTGTTTGTGCGACTAATTTTGTACGCCATAAATGGCAAAACATGTAGCTAGCACATATTAGTTATAAGACCTGTACCTACTATACTATACTTTTACTCATGTTTTACAAAATATATCTTGCATCTTGTAAAATAAATTGTTTTAAAGTTATTTAAGAAAACTTTTTACAAAAAAAATACAACCGACTCCCAAAAAAAAACACTACAAAGTGAAAAATAACTTTAATTTCGGAAGTCGGTGTCTTTAGCATTTTTAAAGTTTCATTTTTAAGTTATTTTTCACTTTGTAGTGTTTTTTTTTTTGGGAGTCGGTTGTATTTTTTTTTTTTGTTTTTGTAAAAAGTTTTTATTTTTCACTTTTTAGTGGTGCCTACCCCACACATCGAATACCACTCTGCAAAATAAATTAGAGCAGCATTCACATAGACTATGTGGCAAAAATACGTATTAAATGATTAAAGCTAACTCAAAAGCCACTCATCAGAACTTGAAGATATTTATATGCAACCATCTCAAATAAAAACTTTGCAAAAAGGCAAATATACGTCGCGCTAAGCCGTGTCAGAAGTTTGGAAGGCGTAGTTTTATGTTGACGGAGATTACGAGGCTACGAAATCTGACTTCTGACAATCGAGGCCACATCATACAACTCAAGTAGCGCAATTTTGGTAATTATATGCCGCTTCAAATTTGAAGCGGCATAAAATTATCATTAAAATCTTTCTTCCTTTCTTTCTTTCTTTCTTTTTCTTTCTAAAATCAAATATAGCCAAAGTGCACCTCATGACAATTCCAATAAGCCCAAACACGGCTAGAATACATTGTTTTGTTACTGAGTTCCGGTGCCTACCTTCCGGCTTCTTCATCAGATCGGTTCGATGGTACCATTTTCATCAGAACCATTTATTTTTTAAAGCTTCGTCATAGTCGCTTAAATGTCTTAATCGAGATATTTTATCGCCACCCGTGAAATACTTATTATCGTTGAGAAGTTCCCGTGGCCATCTGTGGTCTTCTTCATCAGTTCCACTTCACCATATGCTACTTTGTGAATGCAAATGCTTGATTTGTTGATGAAAATACCAAAATCGCTATATGTATGCCTATAATTTTTGAGGAGTTTCCTCAATTCCTCATGGATTCCATCATCAGAACTGGATTTTGATAAAAGTGAGACCAATCTGGAAGTATATCATTTCAAATAAAAAAAGAATTTTCCAAATCGGTTCATAAATGACGGAATTCTGAGGTAACAAACATTAAAAAAAAAAAACCAACCGAATTGAGAACCTCCTCCTTTTTTTGAAGTCGGTTGAAAATAGATGAAAATTGACCATTCCCCCTTATCTCCGAAACTACTGAGCCTAATTTTTTTTTTAAAAATACAGATAATAGACCTGTAGATTACAGGAAAACCTATAAGAAGTCTGTGGTCTTAAAATAACATGGTAAATCTCTCAATATTGTGAATAAAACTTACATTTGTAACGTATAGAGTTGGAACGTATGGGAGAACATGTTTTTCAAATACAATATTATGTTTGTTCTTGGGATAAATTCATCCCAACCTTGGCCGGTTTTTTAAGTGAGATCGCCTTTCGGCAGACGCCGGCGGACTTTACATTTGGCCCTTTTAAGAATTTGCTCGTCCTGGGAGTCGAACCCAAGACCTTATGCTCATCAATCACTAACGAGGCAAACAATACAAAAAAAAATTGATAACAAAATAAGCTTCCATCCTTCATCTTTTTGAACGTCAAAATGACAGGATCAGACAGTTCCCCGGCACGCCGTCCTTCACCACTACCTAGTGCTTTAGCTGGGAAGAAGAAGTGGCGCAACCATAGATATAAGAAAAAGGTTGTTTTTTTTTATAATATATTTGTATGGGCGCAACAAACTGTCCAGCAGCACTGCTGTCTAACCGGATCCAGGTCTGGCAAGAACATAAGTCGGTATAACAACTCCATGGTATCAATCAAGCTACGATCAAGGAAAACTTGAGTGGTAAATCAATATTGGGGACGCCACTACAAGCAAGGATGTCTAACCCAACAACGAAGGTCATACTCGTACAACATTGATGTAACCTAATTTATTGAAACAGGGCGATAACTTTTTAGAATATTTATAGGAATAATTAAATATTGAAAGTCATAAAATTATCAAAATAAAAATAACAATGATAAAACTTTACCTACATATTTGTATTTATTCAATAAAAAAATCCATTTTCTAGTTATTTTTAAAGCACAAATTAAAAGGAAAGCATTAGTTTTAAGACCTTGCCAATGCAATTTGGTGAGCGATTCGTTTAGTCGGGGATTAGAATTTGTTTGGAAGTTGGATGCTGGACTGCTGGACTGCTGGACAGTTTGTTGCGCCACTTCCTCCCAGCTACAGCGCTAGGAAGTGGTGAAGGGCGGGAGTGCCGGGGGACTGTCTGACTGTCATTTTGAAGTTCAAATAGTGCTGATTCTTAGCCTAATTTGAATAAATTAATTTTGATTTTGGATAAGTTGGAGGTTTTCAAAGCTGCAAGACATACCTTATCCTCGTGGCCACTCGTAGAGTTGTTTGGATGCACTTGTCTTAATGAAACACTCATCACAATATATATTTATAGGTATAGAGATTATTGTATGTAGTCATAATATTGTAGGTACTGGAGTGTGTAGCCTGCAGCTTGCCAGCGCAGGATGAGGTTGGCGACTCAGCGCTGCTACAAGCTACAACATGCTAGTATAACGATAGCGCACACTAGTGATGTGCCTCAGACTGCAACATGTCTACATCGAAACTTGAATATTCGATTAGTTTTGTCGCGCGCAAAACATTGCACATCAACATTATTTAGTTATTTATTTTAAAACAGCAAAGTGCCAGTCGTACTAGTGCACGAAGGGTTCCGTAAACACCCCACAATATTAGGTTATTCACCAACTCGACACGAGAAACTGGACACACGTGTCCAGTTGGTGAAACTCAAAATTAGTATCACTTATAATTTCGTCATCTGGACCAGTGAACGGAATTATTTCCGTTCACTGATCTGGACACACCAAGATTTTTACGCGTGTCCACATAGTGAAACTTAAATTAAATCACTTTTATGTTTTCTCGCTGACTGGCTGGAGCCACCCTGCTTTTTTTGCAAAAAAAGGGTACAGTCAGGTTAATTATCGCCTCGTTTATTGAATTAACGAACGAGGCGATTTCATGAAAAAGTTGCCTCACTTTTTGTTTGAAAAACCTTATTAGACACATTTTGAAATAAAACAAAATATAACAATTAAATAATATCGACGATTGAAGACAAGTATCCTTAGCTAGTGTTACTTTTTAGGGTTCCATATCTCAAAAGGAAAATCGGAACCCTTATAAATGAATTTTTAATATGAGGGTCACTTTAGGGCAAATAACAAAATTAAAAAAAAAGTTTTGCTAACTATACCGTGTGACATATCAAATGAAAGGGCTTATTAGGAGGGTCTCAAATATATTGTTTTTATAATTTTAAAATAAATTGTTTTATGTAATTTAAGAAAATAGACAAAAATTTACCATTGCCGGGGGGCAATGGTAAATTTTTGTCTCAGGCTCAGTAGTTTTGGAGATAAGGGCGGCCTAAAATTTTGAAAAAAATACAGAAAATGGATCTTTACCTGTAGATTACAGGAAAACCTATAAGAAGTCTGTGGTCATAAAATAACATGGTAAATCTCAGTAATGTGAGTACAAACTTACATTTACAGTTCGAATGTATGGGAGAACATGTTTTCCAACTACAATGTTAAGTTTGTTCTTGGGATAAATTCATCCCAACCACGGAACCCTTCATTGTGCGTGCTCCGACACGCACTTGTTTTTTGTATCGTGGAGAGAAATTCTCATGCGTTCTGCACTACCACGGGGAGATAATAATCATAATCATAAATCTTTATTTATCTCAACATCAGTATTACAGGCACTAGATAGTAAATGCACAATCTTAAATAGAGAAAGGTGTGTGAAGTAGGAGGGCCCTGAATTACAGATCACCGGCTCTTTTCGATAGGACATGTTAATTTACAAAATGGTTAGTCAAGATATTTCATTACATAAATCTGAAATCGCTATTAGGTAAAAGAAGAACCTACAAAATTAAAAGAAAAATTAACAAATTTACATTTTAATTTTAAAAAATACGGAACTGGAGAAAATTACAAATTATATTGTCTACATTTATTTTGTCTAATACATAAATATCAGTTTGAAAACTGTATTTACAGTTAGAAAAAATCAGAACATAAAAATATAAAAATCAGAGAATAGCAAACCAAACATAAAATTCAGATAAATGTACAAATTGGTAGGTATAGGTACTTATTGTAGGTATATTATTTTTCAGTGATACATTCTTAGGTATCTACGCCGACTTCAACATAAAGATTTCACGCCCAACCAAAAGAGCTGAGGCGAGGATCATGGATCTCGATGATGCTGTCACACCTGAGGAAGTGGCAGCTGCTATTGCCAGAGCGGGTGGCTGTTCCCCCGAAGATGTAAAAGTGGGTGAAATCCGTCGTCCGCCCGCTTCTTTGGGACACGTGTGGGTCCGTGGCCCCCTGGTGGCGATAAGGAGGCTGGCTTCCGACAAGCGTATGAGCTTAGGTTGGGCTGGAGTAAGGGTTCAGATTTTGGAGGCGCGTCGTATGATGTGCTTTCGCTGTCTCGAGCCCGGGCACGTCCGCAGTCATTGCACTAGTGCAGTTGACCGGAGTACTCGGTGCTATGCTTGTGGGGGAGATCACAAAGCGAGAGAGTGCAAGTCGCTGACCATGCGGTGTCCGCTATGTGCTGATCATGGTCTTCCAGCTGATCATAGGCTGGGGGGTAAGAAATGCGCTCCGCGCAAGAAACAGGCCTCGCTTGCCCCCGCCATAATGCAAAGGTCGGCACAGGCACCACTGGGTACGGGCCCTACGGAGGAAATGGACACTTTACCTTCCCAGCCTTAAAAGTACTCCAGTGTGATCTGTACCACTGCCGCAACGTGCAGAACCTTTTTTTGCAGACTATTGCGGAGTGGTCGGTTGCCTTGGCGGTAGTAGCGGAGCCCTATATCCTTCGAGATCATCCTCGTTGGTTCCAGGACATCGCGAACTCTGTCGCTATTTACTGGGCTGGTGGAAGCGGTGGGCCTCACTGCTCCCTACTAGATAGGGGGCAAGGATTTGTTGCAGTGGAATGGGGACCTCTGGCCGTAGTAGGCTGCTACGTGTCTCCCAATATTTCTCTCACCGAATTTGAGAGATATCTGGTCGGGGTTGCAAACTGCATTCGATACAAATGCTCACCCCGCCCGGTGCTCGTCTTGGGTGATTTCAATGCTCACTCCAGAGCTTTGGGGAGCGCCCAGAACAGACCAAGGGGACACGCAGTACAAGACTGGGCGGCGTCGCTTGACCTCCGACTTCTGAATCAGGGGTCCGTTTCCACATGCGTTCGGTGGCAGGGGGAATCAATTGTGGATCTCACATGGGCCACTCCTGCGGTTGCCTGCATGGTGTCGGAGTGGAGAGTAGCGGAGGAGATAGTTACACTTTCGGACCATCGCCACATTGTTTTTAAGGTTACACTCTGGCCTTCAGATGGCCTGACTTGTCCAAATTCTAGCCCACCAGCGCGGCGATGGGCCCTCAAGCGGCTCAATCGAGACATGCTTGTCGCAGCTGCGAACGTTGCCGCATGGCAGGAAGATAGTGGTTCCTAGGGTAACTCGCACGATCCGGAAGAAGAGGCGGTCTGGTTCCGGGATAGGATGGCGTTGATTTGCGACGCTTCCATGCCCCGGGTCAGATGCGCTCAGCGTCCTGGTGCGGTTTTCTGGTGGTCGGAAGATATCGCGCAGTTGCGTGTTGTCTGTCTGAGATCTCGACGCCAGTATCAGCGTACCAGACGTAGACGACAGCTGAGAGCTACAGAAGTGGAAATAGCCAGAGACTATAGAGTGTACCGGGAGGCGACAATGGATCTCCAACACGCTATCGCGGATGCCAGGTCAAGATCCTGGCGGGAGCTTCTCGAGGGACTAGACAGGGATCCATGGGGAAGACCTTATAAATTGGTCATGGCAAAATTACGTCCATGGGTCCCCCCTATCACAGAAACTATGGACCCAGGTCTACTGGAGAGAGTCATAAACACGTTCTTTCCAGTAGTTAGAGACAGTCCTTCACCTCTCTTATCTTCTTCAGACTGGTCTGATGAGTTGGGTGTGACAGAAAGCGAGCTAGACCGAGCCGTGAGACGTTTAGGGGCTCGTAATACCGCGCCGGGCCCAGATGGTATCCCTGGTCGGGCTTGGATTTTGGCTTTGGCTGCTCTGGGGGACCGCTTAAGACGGCTGTTCAACAGCTGCCTCCGTGCGGGCGTGTTCCCCTCCGGCTGGAAGGAGGCCGGATTGGTCTTGTTGAGGAAGAAAGGCCGGGACTCAGAGTCTCCCTCTGCATACCGTCCCATTTGCCTGCTCGACGAAGTTTCCAAACTATTAGAAAGAATAGTTGCCGAAAGGCTCGTCGGGCATCTATTACGTGTTGGTCTCGACCTTGCCGATTGCAAGTATGGCTTCCGACAGCAGCGTTCTACTGTGGATGCGATCCTACGCGTTCGCTCGTTGTCGGAACAGGTGGTATCCCAGGGTGGGGTGGTGCTGGCGGTAAGTTTGGATATCGTCAACGCCTTCAACTCTCTGCCTTGGGATGCGATTAGGGCGGCACTTGTACATCACAGAGTGCCTCCTTACCTACAGTGCATCATCGGGGCCTACCTTTGCGACCGGCACATTCGCTATGTGGGTCGGGATGGTAGCGTTCATCGCAGGGAGATTACGTGTGGGGTTCCGTAGGGGTCAGTTTTAGGTCCTTTCCTGTGGAATCTCACTTACGATGTGGTCCTGCGTGTTGACCTCCCCGTTGGTGTTAATGTCGTTTGTTACGCGGATGACACCCTAGTGTTGGCCGGCGGGAACACCTTCGAAGAGACCATCCAGCTTGCCGAGCTTGGAGTGGCAAAAGTCGTGGCGTCGATCCGCGGTCTGGGTTTAGAGATAGCGCCTCATAAAACTGAGGCGCTTTGGTTCTACAAACTACCGAGAAACAGAGAGCCACCCAGCTCGTTGGTCAGAGTTGGAAATGCGCAAGTTCAGGTGGGTCGATACATCAAGTATCTCGGCCTAACTTTGGACGGTCGGTGGGGCTTCGAAGAGCACTTCGAGCGTCTGATTCCCCGCGTTGGGAAGGCAGTGGGTGCTTTGCACAGACTATTGCCCAATCTCGGGGGACCTCGAGAAAAAGTTCGCCGCCTCTACACGGGTGTCATGCGATCGATGGTCCCATATGGGGCACCTGTTTGGTTTAATAGGCTGTCAGGCGTCCGACGCTGCAGGACTAAAATAAATAGCCTGCAGCGAAAAATGGCTATTCGCATCGCACGAGGATACAGAACTGTATTCTAGCAACTCTCCTGGCACGCTTCCCACCGCTGGACATCTTGGCGGATATGGACGCAAGGGTCTATAAACGAATCCGTGTCATCCGCCAAAGTGGCAATGACGTGCCAGGAATCGCTGTTGTACGGCTAAGGCGGCAGGAACGGCGACACGCGCTCGAGCAGTGGCGCGAGCGGCTGCAACAGCCGTAATATTCGCGTAAGCGCGTTGTCGAAGCCGTCCTGCCGCACTTCGAAGCCTGTCTGAAAAAAGGAGAACGCATCTCCTATAGGCTCACTCAGGTGCTCACCGGGCACGGTTGCTTCGGTGAGTACCTGAACAAGATTGGGCGAGAGGCCACTGCAAATTGCTACAATTGCGGAGGTGGCTTGGATTCCGCACAGCACACGCTCGAGGAATGCCCTGCGTGGGCTTCTGAAAGGCGAGTCCTAGTCATCAGGATCGGACGAGATTTATCTCTGCCAGCAGTAGTTGGAGCAATGCTGGCGGAGTCGGCGAACTGGAGGGAAATGGCCTCTTTCTGTGAAACCGTGATGGTTCAGAAGGAGGTTGCCGAGCGGGATCGTGAGATGGCTGATCCCGCTCGGAGGAGAAGGCGTCGGGGAGGCAACCGCCTCGATGCCTAACACGCCGAAACCCCACCTGCATCCTTTAAGCCTTAAAAAGGCAGGCGGGAATTTGGGGTCACGGGCGCTCAGAGTGGGGACTCTGTCCGTCCACTGAGTGACCTCAGGGAAGACGGCGCACAGTGGTCACGTGCTGCGTTGCTCATTTGCATAGCCAGGTTTTGGGGAGATAAAAAAAAAAATAAAAAAATAATAAAAATAAAAATTATTTATTTCGTAACCATAATAAATAAAAAACACAATTAGTGATTGGAGCCTCCTTGTAAGCAAACAATGCCTGTATTAGGAGACTCCGCTCTTTCACAACAAGGTACAAAATAAAATACAAAATAAAATAAAAGACTAACTAATTAAATGTGTGTGTGTGTGTGTGTGCGTGTGTGTGTGTGTGTGTGAGTGTGTTTGTGTGTGTGTGCGTATGTATGTATGTAAATGTTTAAGTGGAAATTCAATAAAAGTAATCATATGTAAATGGGGATGAGGTGGTGATGGGGGGATCCCTTTACAGTCTCCCCAGAGATGTGCCGTAATAGGAGTTGCACAGAGGGGGTTCCGGATTGGTCTTTTGAGAGGTAACGGTGCCCCTTCCATGTGCAGATGATGACCACCGGGGTGGTTTTAGTGAGGTAAAAATCCCACACGGGGAGTGTGGGATTTTCTCTTCCCCATTGTCTTTTCCCCAAAGCCCGGGCGCCTTTTGAAGGTTTCCCCCCGAAAACAAAAAAAAAATAAAAATAAAATAAGAATGAATGAATGACAGTTGTGCGACAGTGACAAAAATAATGCTCAGCCAAAGCTCATGCTAAGTAACGTTTTTAAATTCCGGTCAGTGAGTTCGTTAGTTCCAGTTTTGAGCACTGGTTCCGATAACGTTTGTGGCGGCGACCGACCGACCACGGAAGATGGAACTGCCACTCCCCGCGTGCGGGGAAAACAAGCCACGCCCATCAAGCTACTATTTATTTTCAAGGTGAAGAACTACTTAACAAAAAATTAAGAATGGAAATGAAGAATGTTGAGTATATGAATGTTTGTAAGTGTAGGAGTCTGAGTGTAAATGTGTGGGTGTTAAGACACTGGTTTTAATAAGTTTTCAGTGGCAATGTAGTCCAGATTTAAAAGCCAAATGCGTAATTTTCTTTGACAAGCTTTTGTATGTGTGTACATAGATATTTTCTTCTTAAGTAATTGAGTTGTAAAGAAAAGTGCCAAGAAAACAGAAAAACTTTTGGGAGAAAGCAGTGTTAAATTAGATGATTGAACAAGCATTTTTTGATCGTCTATTTTGTGTTAAGAAATCGTGATTCATGGGAAGTTCAGAATGTTTCCTTAGTACTGTCATGGGTATGAACAACTGCCGGACTGTTAGCACTTGACAGTGTTGGTAAAGTTCGAAAGTTGGATAGAGCCTTGGAAAAAAGCAACTAACTTTTAACATACGAGTACCTAGCTCTTTGGGCTCTCTCTAAATTTATCATATAAGTTTTTGAAGTACCGCCCCATGTGGTAATGCAATATACTAGCAAAGATTGGCATAGCGCAAATTGTCTTAATAACTGATGTATCAGATATGTCTTAAAAATACAAAAAAAAAAAAAATACAAAAAATATTTATTTTTAACAAACATTGTGTTGTACATAAATTGAGGCAGCCCCAGTAAGTTACAATAGTACTTGTGTCGGAGTTGTCTCACTCTTCCCTAAGTGGTAGCTTAACAATGATATGGCTAATAAGTTAGTAAAATATTAATTTAGCAGCTCTCAGCGTATAAGGGGTGCACGTGAGCGTAAGTGTGTGTGTGTAAGTGTGTGAGGGGGTGTGTGTGTAGATGTATCGTCATATTCATTACCATTATTATTATCTCTGACTATTTATTTATTTATCAGCTTATCCTGCTCAGAATATTATCTGTTTCTTCATATCGATACTGGAAATATGAAATAACGTAAGGGACAAAACTAAGGTTTTCAGGAGAGCAAAAATAAGATATTTTTCTTACAAAACTGGCTATAATTTTTTAACTATATATTTTATGTAAAAAGTGTCTAGGACAAAGTTTCTTAGATTTCTTCATTATTTGCAGCTAATATAGTAAAAAATCAATAAATCCTACAGTTTCAAAGATAGCATGTCCCTTACGTTAAATAATAATGAATACGAGTGATATACGTTTACAAAATTTTTGATGTAAATAAACGGCATTGATGTATGGGACACTTAAGGAAATAAACATTTAGAGTTTTTCAAAGTAAAGGTCTCTTAATGGTACACTCTATATTGTTAGTGCTATTAACAAATATAAAAAATAGAATTTTATACATTCCTGACCTACTATGCCTATGCCATACAGTTTAAAACTACTTGGTGACTCATAGGGATAAAAAATAAACGAATAAAATAGATCAAAACTTTTATTTGTGTTCACTAATCCTCTTTTATAAACGCAATTTAGGTACTCTCATAAACTTATGAAATTCTGTTTTAAATCACAATAAAAAATAGCTATTTTGGCTTACTAAAATTAGACTCATTGTCCCAAAAGAAAAATAAAATTCACTTAAAAAATAAACAAAATCAACAAATCAGTCTTTTTAATGTAAATAATAGGTCTTTACCTATGAAATTGCCGTTTTGTATGAAAAAATTTAAACGAATTTTTTTCATGCATTTTTTATTTGTATTAATCGAAGTAATCACCCATGCAATCAATGCATCTTTGCCAACGCAGTGGCAGTTTATTGATGCCCTTCTTAAAGAAATCAGCTGGACGGGAGGCAACAAATTCTTCAAAGGCATTTTGTACTGCCCCTCGGGTATTGAATTTTTTTCCCGCCAAGAAGTTATCCAATTTCTGGAAAAAGTAGTAGTCTGTAGGCGCAAAGTCTGGTGAGTAGGGCGGATGACGGAGAGTTTCCAACCCCAGTTCTTGCAACTTGGCAGACCGTCTGCTGTGCAGTATGAGGTCGCGCGTTGTCGTGCAGGAGCAGCGGAGACGAGCGATTGACCAATGCTGGTTGGAGATGTGCCAGCTTCTCCATCATTGTTTTCAGTTCTTCACAGTACACATCTGAAGTAATGCTCACCCCGTTTGGTAAGAAGCTATGATGAATCACACCGGCGCTAGACCACCAAACAGTGACCATCACTTTTCTAGGGGTAAGTTTTCGTTTAGGGCATTGTTTAGGTGCTGAACCAGGATCCAACCAACTTGCTGAGCGCTTGCGGTTATCAAACAGAATCCATTTTTCATCGCAGGTAACAATGCGGTTCAAAATTCCTTCATTTGTGTGTCTGTTGAGCAGTGCAAGGCACGTCTCGACGCGTACTTCGCGCTGGCGATCATTGAGTTCGTGGGGCACCCATTTGTCAAGCTTTTTTACCTTGCCAATTTGACGCAAATGGACCAATATTGTTTTGACGCTAACGTCGAAAGCTGCTGCTAATTTAGCCGTAGATTGTGTATCATCAGCTTCCACAATCGCCTTTAATTCGTCATTGTCGACCAAAGTCTTCGGACGACCGCGAGGTTCATTTTTCAGGTCGAAGTTTCCAGAACGGAAGCGAGCAAACCAATAACAAGTGGTGCGTTGGTTTGTAGTGTTAGCTCCGTAAACGTCGTTGATGTTGCGTGCCGCTTGTGCCGCGTTTATTTTATTTTATTTGATAGGAATAACAAACAGCAGTATATTACACAGTAGGCATACAATATATAACTTGCAATAAAAGTAACAAATACACTACTCAAGACGTTATCCACAGATTACCATACAGAATAGCTAGCTGTTAGCAGAGCAAGTTAAAAAAGCACTTATATTACTTATTAACTATATATTAGGGCTATGATCTCTTAAAATAGTCATAATTTCACTCTTAAATACAGCTTGGCTGAGAAACATAATATCAGTAGAGCCAAACTGTTTATTATAGGTGTCAACCAAACGATGTAACGGCGAGCGAACGCGTTGCTGCCACGACGGTACTCATATTCCATAATTACTCGAATTTTTAACGTATCCATGATGACGAAAAAGATTGAAATGCGATGAAAATGTAACACTAATCAATAAACAAATGACTACTTTTGGAAAAAAAAATCCATGTTTTTTAAATAAAATTAATTTGAAATTAGAATTCTTAGCCAAACAAAAATTATTTTGATTTGAAATGGCCAGTACTGCAGAACGGCAATTTCATAGGTAAAGACCTAATAGTAATCATTAAACATAAAAAAAAAAAAATAACTTCTTCCTTAATAGAAAGCCTACAGTTAAATTGAAAAAGTCTCAAAAATTAGTCATTATCTTTATCAGTCTCATCATCGTCGGTGTCATTGAGGCTATCTTTAAAGATAGCCTCAATGACAGAGTATAATTAATTATACTCTTATTAGGAAGATTCAAATATTCATTGTGAAACCTATTTGGAATTATACCATTGTCACATAATTTTTTGGGATCTTTAAACTTTGGAACTGAAATTGGCAGTCTTTCCTTATACAGAAATGGTAAGCTTTCTATGCTACTGGACACAGCTAGATTTCTGGTACTTTCTTATTCGGGTTGATCATTCTTTGCAAGGCTCTTGCCTTGTTCTTTACCCTTCACTGTCCTTCTTCCAGTTTGCATTTCTTTGCAGAGTTCTATTTTGTGAGTTGTGCCATCCTCTAACATCGTATATTTTACTTCCACTATCTTTAAGTTGGATTTTTGAAATGTACATATTCAAAAGCAAAATCACACACAAAATCCGTATTGCTATCTAGTTCAGACAAGTTGCACCGTTTTGCGTGTGTGACAGAGACGCATAATAATAATCATTCAGATAAATTTTGAGGAATTGTACGGATCACGCAGTCCAGTGTGATGTAAAGGACAGATCAATTTATTTTCGATGCTGACAAATGAACGTAAGTGTCAATATAATTATGATAATTTGAGTCACAATTTAATGTAAGGGACATGGTATTTGTACCTTCTCAGGGAACACTAATGTATAAGACAATAATAAAACATCTCAAATTATGAAATAACTTATGTGACCTGCTGTAAAATGTACTCGATTTTGATTTAATGTAAATACCAAATACTGTGAGTAAAGAGACTTACATTAGTTTTTATAAAAATATTAATTTAATTGTCATATACAGCCAGTTTCTAGAAATAAAATGGTCTAAGCCTACGGAAAATATGTGATGTAAAGGACATTATTTTTAAGATATCGAGATTTTAAATATACCAATCGATAGAGCAAAAAATTCCGAATCCAACGATATATATAACTCATTTTCGACAAAATGTCCCTTACGTTATTTCATATTTCCAGTATCGATATGTTAGGGATCTCAAGCATTCAGTTATTGTCTTTTTACAATCGTATAACAACAGGGGATATATATTTATTTTACGGTTCAGTTTATTATATATGTAGGTGGATTGTGTGACATATTGACGTCTAGCAGAGACAGTGCGAATCCTAGGGGAGTGGGCCACTATATCTCTGCGCCTTCTGCTCTGAGTTGCTGAGTCAAAAGGAAGACACTTATGCAAGGTTAAGGACACGTAAAGAACATAAAGTTTTCTAATTGAGAGCGAGTTGCTTATTTTATACAGGTCGGTTGTAGGGAATCTATATGGTTTAAAGTACATCACCTTGATAAGTGATCGCTGAGCTCTTTCCAGATCAAGGAATTTAATTTTGGTAGCTCCACCCCAAATCGGAATGCAGTAAATTATTACAGATTGCGCTAGAGCTATATAAATCTTGTTTATAAGTTGCGCGGACATAACATTTCGCAAAGTTTTAATGACCCAAATGAGCTTCCTGATCCTTTTCATAAGGATCTCAATGTGAGGGTGCTGTGACAATCTTTGATCAACAGTTATGCCCAAGTATTTTGTGGAGCTGACTTTTTGAATGGTTTGACAGCTACAATTACGGTTATAGAGGGAATTATTTAGGCAAACGTGAATCGTAATGCCAAAGTCAGGTCTAGGCTGTGACCTTTGACTAGGGGAAAAACAGATAAAATTAGTTTTCGTGGCATTAAGGGTTAACAGGTTTGCTTTAAGCCAGCCAGCTATCTTAGTAAGACCCTCTTCAGCGACAGTTTTTACATATTTCCATGACGTTCCCGAGAAAATAATCGCAGTGTCGTCTGCGTATGAGAAGATTTGCCGTTCATTGATCTGCATATTGCATAGGCTGTTAATATAAATTAAAAAGAGTGGCAGACCCAAAACGTTCCCTTGTGGGACTCCATAGTAGGCGTCTTCTTCGGAACTACACAAGTTATTGATCTTAACCATTTGCTGTCTGTCTTTAAGATAACTTTCAAAAAGTGAGAGAGCCGTACCTCGTATACCTATGCTTTCTAGCCTGTGCAGAAGGATCGGGACGGAAACGGTATCGAATGCTTTCTTGAGATCTAAAAACACTGTCAAGCATTTATGCCCCTTATCTACTTTATTAAAAATTTCAGATGTCAAGGCCGTAATAGCGTCTTGAGTCTAATGTCCTTTTCTAAACCCATATTGGGCATTTGATAAAATATTGTATTTCTGTTAGTAGTTTATTAGTCTCTTGTTATTTATTTTTTCCATGTTTTTTTAAATTGATGGCAGCACAGATATGGGGCGATAATTGTTGACATGGTTCGTCATCGTTTTTTCGTTTTTTTGAATTTTAACCTCTAGCGGAACCACCGTGCAGTGTCATCGGCGAAAGTGATGATTTTACGGTTTTGCAGCTTGATTTCACATAAGTCGTTTATATAAGCTAAGAATAATGTTGGGCTAAGGATACTGCCATGTGGAACGCCATACAGATTAGGAAGCTCGTCGCTAATCCAACTATCAATTTTAGTAGTTTGTGTTCTGTCAGACAAATAGTCCATGAATAGTTAAGTGGTAAACTTCTTACTCCCATATTCTCTAATTTATTTATCAAAATAGGAACAGATACTGTGTCAAATGCTTTAGCTAAATCTAGGTAAATGGCTAAGGTCTTTTTTTAATTATCTAGTTTGTTGACTATGTGATCTGTTAATTCTGTCCAAGATATTTAGTAAGTCTGGTGTTCATTAATCGTTCTAAAATTTTTGATAATGTTGGTAGTATGGAGATTGGTCATTGGTTATTGATACAGTACCTATCTCCGGACTTGAATAAGGGTACAATTTTGGATTTTTTAAAGGCACGCAAGGAAATATTCCAGAGGAGAAAGCGAAGATAGTGCAGCTGTCCGAGATAAAATAATTTTATTTATTTATTTTCAACTTGTAGCGACAAGTTGGCGCTCTTGGAAGATAGATACCGTTTTGTTTCGCGCTCACGAATCTAGTAAAATCGTGTGACAGAGTTAGAATAATTGAGAGATACAATTAATACCCTTCGGTAATTATGATGCATATCTAAATAAATAAATAAAAACTTTATTTCATAAAAAGATAGATGAACATTTTATATAAAAAGACAATTTAAATAAATCAAAGAACCAAAATCTGTATTACAATATGGGAAACCCTACCTCTCAAACTAGGTAACCCTGTATCTTGAGAGACAGTGATTCGACTTAAAATGTGATGCTGTTTTAAGTAGACTGCGTCGATCTATCTGAGCGAATGGAGAGAAAAAAAAGGAAAAAGTTAAAAAAAGATAAAAAGCTAATTTAAGTATATGAAGTGTGTGTGTTTGCATGCGTGTGCGGGGGTGCGCGTGTATGTATGTGGGTGTGTTGTGTGTGATAGGAGATATGTAGATAGTTAGACCACATACTTAAGTAAGGATTCCGTTTGTAGCTATCTACAAATAATAATAATAATAATAATAAAATAAATAAAATAACATCGATGAAAAATTCCGAAAAAATATGTTGACAAGATCAGCCGCACGAAGAGCACGCCTACCACCTCCGGACTCTTCGCTCAGCTCCGCCTCGCCGCCGCCGGTACCCAGCTCCATTGTAAGCGCTGTGACAACACCGGCCGCGGTAGCTGCGTCGAGCTCGAGCGACGAGTATTTCTCCCCGCCCACGACGCCACCACCTGCTCGCCGACGGGGAGGACGCCGGCCGCCGGATGGCTTAGGACCTCGAGGCCCACCGGCCTCTGAAAGGGTCCCAGCTCCCGGCGGAAGTGTGCAGCGCATGAGATGGACCCCATCCATTAATGAGAACGTCATGCGCTCATACTATGGGGCTACAGAGGAAGGAAACAATCTGACCGCGTACCGTGTTCGGATGCTCTCTCTTTTTCAGGTGCTTGAGCCAGCTATCAACGTTTCGGCACAACGACTATCGGATCAAGTGCGGGTCATCCAGCGTAATCATATGTTGGATGACACTGTACTTGATCGCCTGCGAATTGAAATGCAGAGTAGCCATGTCATTGCCCCCCCGCCGTCGCAGACTAATATAGTACCACCACAGTCCGACATAAACCAAGTTGACGAGGGAAGTGATGACAGGGCTACAAACGTAAGTACCCAGTGCAATGAAGAATTGAGGAGTGCTTTGGAAGGTGCGATTCTGGAATACCGATTCATGTCTCCCGAACTTAGACCACGCTTACCTCGTTTGCCCATGCATAACAAAAATAGGGCGCTTGTGGCAGCTCTGGATTCGCAGTTGTCAAACTATTTTGATGACTGCGAAGACCTCACCGATACTCATTCGATTCTCTACTGCGCGGCTGCAGCGGCATGTCGTGTAGCTCACGTCAAATTTGCTAATGACTCTAGAGCTACACGACCGAAACCAGCCGTACCAGCTTGGCAGTGCAGAATTGAACGCCGTATTGGTGGGGCCAGAGCGCTCATCGGCAAACTAACCTGCTTCAGGGAGGGCAATACTCGCCCTAGAGTGATGCGCTTTGTGAGGCGGGCGTTCTCAGGGACTGATGTCAGCCCTCAGGACTATATGTCCCGTGTCACAGAGCGCATCGACTTCCTGAAGCAGAAAATCTATGCATGGGCAAACCGTATTCGTAGGTATAAGCGGCGAGTGGACCGATACACTCAGAATCACACCTTCCAGAGCGATGAAAGGTGGGTTTATAGGGGTTGGGAGCGATCGGACCAAGGTGTGACTGACACGCGCCTGCCGGATGATGATGCCATGTGTTCTTTCTGGCGCAGTATCTGGTCGGTGCCTGTCAGTCACACCGAAGGTGATTGGGCTCGGGAAGTCGAGCGAGCCTGCGATCCAATACCAGAAATGGGGGCTATTACCATCTGTCCCCAAGATGTAGCTCGTGCAGTCCGTCCGTTGCCTAACTGGAAGTCTCCAGGGCCGGACGGACTGCACAACTTCTGGATCAAATGGTTTCTTGGATCGCACGCTCGCTTGGCAGCTCAGTACCAGTCTGCCTTAGAGTCTGGTTCGCTACCCCAGTTCCTAACGACAGGAGTTACCCACCTGCTCCATAAATCGGGTAGCACCGCGGAACCCAAAAATTATAGACCGATCACGTGTTTACCGACGGTCTATAAAGTTCTTACATCTATTTTGAGAGCTAAAATTAACAAACATATAGACACCAACTCCGTCATGTCTGCCTCTCAAAATGGATGTAGGAATGGGTCCCGCGGTACTAAGGAGCTACTCCTCATTGATATGGCCATAAGCCAACAGGTTCGTCGTTCCCGAAAGGATCTATCGACATGTTGGATAGATTATAAGAAGGCCTATGACTCGGTGCCACATACATGGCTCATGAGGGTACTGGAGTTGTATAAAGTAGATGCAACTCTGCGCACCTTCCTGATGTCGTGTATGGGGCAATGGAGGACAGTCCTTCGCTATCCAGGATGTCGAAATATCCAGAGGAATAGCGAACCGATAAGGATCGAGCGAGGCATATTTCAGGGCGATAGTTTGAGTCCGCTTTGGTTTTGCTTAGCCTTGAATCCTCTAAGCACACTGTTGGAGGATTCAGGTCTAGGCTATCGGTTGAGAAGAGGTAGTCAGGTTATATCCCACCTCCTCTACATGGATGACCTAAAACTCTTTGCCCCCAACAATTTGCAACTGATGGAGCTACTGAAAGTAACTGAAACTTTCAGTAGCGCCATCAGGATGGAATTTGGTGTAGACAAATGTGCGGTCATGCATGTAAAGCGAGGGGAGATTGTGGAATCCGTGGGAACGCAACTCCCGGATTCCATAAACCTTAGAACCCTCTCCGCATCCGAAACCTATAAGTATTTGGGTATGTCGGAAGCGTTGGGCATCAACGTTGCTGACATGAAGCAATCGTTGAAGGAGCGCTTCCTTGGTCGCCTGAAGAAAGTATTTAATAGTCTTTTATCAGGCGGAAACAAGGTGCGTGCCTTCAACGGTTGGGTCATGCCGGTTTTGATGTACTCTTTCGGCGTACTCAAATGGACTCAGACTGAACTCGACGCCCTGGATCGGAGGGTCCGTACGCTGTTGACTGCATATCGAATGCATCACCCACGGTCATCGGTAATGAGACTGTATATCCCGCGAAAGTGTGGAGGCCGAGGCTTTTTAAACGCTAAGACTCTCCACAATCGCGAGATATGCAGTCTCAGGGAATATTTCCTAGAAGCCGACGTGGGGATGCATCGAGATGTGGTCGCGGTGGACAAGGGCCTCACTCCGCTCTCCTTGGCTAAAGAGAACTGGCGCAAACCTGTAGTGCTTGACACTAACGATCGCAGGGAGGTATGGCAGAGTAAGGAGCTTCACGGGCGCTTTTTCCGGGCCCTACATGGACCTGATGTAGATTTGCTAGCGTCCGTAGCCTGGCTGCGTTCCGGTGACCTCTTTGGAGAAACCGAAGGTTTTGTCTGTGCAATTATGGACGAAGTTATCATGACGAACAATTACCGGAGATTTATTGTGAAAGACGGAACGGTTGACATCTGTCGGGCATGCCACCGACCGGGAGAATCAATTCGACACATTATCTCTGGGTGTTCTCGTCTAGCTAACGAAGAGTACTTGCATAGACACAACCTTGTAGCCAGGATTATCCATCAGCAACTTGCTCTTAAATACAGCCTTGTGGAATTGGAAGTGCCGTACTACAGGTATGTGCCCGACCCAGTTCTCGAAAAAGGAAATATCACATTGTACTGGGATCGATCCATCATCACTGACAGGACTATTGTAGCCAATAAGCCTGATATAGTGGTGGTGGATCGAATAGAGCGGCGCGCAATGATTATTGACATAACAGTCCCACATGACGGGAACCTCGTGAAAGCCGAGAAAGATAAACAAATCAAGTATCTTGACTTGGCTCGCGAGGTTGTCGACATGTGGGATGTGGACTCAGCAATCATTGTGCCGATAGTTGTATCAGCCAATGGTTTAATTGCCAAGAGCCTCAACCAACACCTAAGGAGGCTCTCGTTAGGTGGCTGGATCAAGGGCTTGATTCAGAAAGCAGTACTTCTGGACACGGCCCGCATTGTTAGGAGGTTCCTCTCTCTGGAGTCCTGACCGCCGGTAGCTTGGACCCTGTTCCTGATACCGGTGGGCTACTATTTTTTATATTTTTAAATGTTTTTTATATATTTTTTAAGAAATATTTAAAAATGTATTTGATAAGAAGAAAAATTAATAAACGAAATAATAATAATAATAACCCCACCGCCGTATCTCTACGTTGACGCCGTGGTGGGGCTTGCGCGCTCCGAACTCTGGGTCTGTGCCGGTGGAGTTTACTTTGCCGAAACAGGTCTAGGGTGAGGAGCCAGACCAAGAGAGATACGTGAACCCGCAGGGCAGCATGTGGCGAGATGTTGGGCAGTAGCGACCCCACGGACCCTATTTTCCGGGAGAAGTCTTGTTCTTCACCTCTGGCTTGCCTTTATTGGCCGGCTGGAGTGAACACTGACGGGAACAGAGCTCCCACCTCATTCTTGCCTTTATTGGCCGGTTTGAGTGGAGATTCGCAAGAGCAAACGTGCTCGGAGGAAGGAAGTATTCCAGTAAGTGCTTGTAGGGATCTTGACCATCTTCCGGGCTCTGCGATTGTTCTGAGAGCCGTGGAATACCTCTCCACTCCTCAAGCACCTCAGGACATGTTGCCCCTTGTCGCTACGTCACTATGTGCTAGCGACCGTTTCCGGGGGCCCATTATTGAGTGTGCAAGTCACCCCCTGCCAATTTATCTGTGTATATTATATAACATTGGTCAGGCAGGGGACATAGTTCTTCCATAGTTCAAGGTACCCAATCCATGTAGCCACCCAAACCCATAGGCCCAATGTGTTTTGTTTCCATGTTCTGCAATAGTCCTGCACCAACCGGGGGTTGTCCTTGGGTGCACTTGCATAGTGCATACAGGGATAATCGTCGGCTGGTGCCTCCTCGTCATTTAAAATTGTCTAAGGGGCCTCTGCGAGTTGGCTTCGGCCCCTCGTACGCCTTCCAAAGGTCCGGGAGCCCAGGGTCCCGAGATAAACCAAAGACAAAAAAGAATAATAATAATGCAGGATCGAGCGTCGTATCGATGGGGCCAGGGTACTCATCGGCAAACTATACTGCTTCAGGGAGGGCAATACACGACCACGAGTGATGCGCTTTGTGAGGCAGGCATTCTCGGGGACTGAAATCAGCCCTCGAGAATACATATCCAGTGTCACAGAGCGCATCGACTTCCTGAAGCAGAAAGTTTGTGCATGGGCGAGCCGTATTCGGCGGTATAAGCGGCGGGTTGATCGTTACACGCAGAATCGCATGTTCCAGAGCGATGAGAGGTGGGTATATAGAACTTGGGAGCGACCTGAACAAAATGTGACAGACGTATGCCGCCCGGATGATGCCGCTACGAGTGAATTTTGGCGCACCATATGGTCGGTACCCGTCTGTCACTCTGAGGCTGACTGGATGCAGGATGTCGAGCGAGTGTGTGAAACTATACCAGAAATGGGAAAAATCACAATTACGCCATTAGACGTAGCCAGAGCAGTCCGTCCGTTACCGAATTGGAAATCACCGGGACCGGACGGACTGCACAATTTTTGGTTGAAATGGCTAAGTAGTTCACACACTTGCCTGGCATCTCAGTTCCAATCATCCTTAGAGTCTGGGTCGCTACCGCCGTTTCTAACAACAGGCGTTACCCACCTGCTCCATAAGTCAGGTAGTCCCGTGGAACCCAAGAATTATAGACCGATCACGTGTTTGTCGACGGTCTATAAACTTCTTACATCCATTTTGAGAGCGAAAATTAATACGCACATTGACAGTAACACGATTATGTCTACCTCTCAAAATGGATGTAGGAACGGGTCTCGCGGTACTAAGGAGCTACTCCTCATCGACATGGCCATTAGCCAACAGGTTCGTCGATCCCGCAAGGATCTGTCGACATGCTGGATAGATTATAAGAAGGCCTATGACTCGGTGCCACATACATGGCTCATAAAGGTGTTGGAGTTGTACAAGATTGATGCGACTCTACGCACCTTCCTTGAGTCGTGTATGGGGCAATGGAGGACGGTCCTTCGCTATCCTGGATGTCGACAGATCCAAGGGAATGATGATCCTGTATGGATTAAACGGGGAATATTTCAGGGCGACAGTTTGAGTCCACTTTGGTTCTGCTTAGCCCTGAATCCTCTAAGCACACTGTTGGAGGATTCAGGTCTAGGCTATCGGTTGAAGAGAGGTGGTCAGGTGATATCTCACCTCCTCTACATGGATGATTTGAAACTCTTTGCCCACAACAAATTGCGGCTGATGGAGCTACTAAAGGTTACTGAAACTTTCAGTAGCGCCATCAGGATGGAATTTGGTGTGGACAAATGTGCAATCATGCATGTAAAACGAGGTGAGGTTATGGAATCCGATGGAATTCAACTTTCGGATTCCATACATCTTAGATCCCTCTCCTCATCCGAAAGCTATAAGTATTTGGGTATGTCGGAAGCGTTAGGCATCAACGTTGCTGACATGAAGCAATCGTTGAAGGAGCGCTTCTTTGGTCGCCTGAAGAAGGTATTAACCAGTCTTCTTTCAGGCGGAAACAAGGTGCGCGCTTTCAACGGTTGGGTCATGCCGGTTTTGATGTACTCTTTCGGCATACTCAGATGGACTCAGACTGAACTCGACGCCCTGGATAGGAGGGTCCGTACACTGCTGACTGCAAACAGGATGCATCACCCACGATCATCGGTGATGAGACTGTACATCCCGCGGAAGTGCGGGGGTCGAGGCTTTTTAAATGCGAAGACCCTCCACAACCGCGAGGTGTGCAGCCTCAGAGAATATTTTTTAAAAGTCGAAGTGGGTATGCACCGTGATGTGGTTGCAGTGGACAAGGGGCTCACCCCGCTGTCCATGGCTAAAGAGAACTGGCGCAAACCTGTAGTACTTACTACCGATGACCGCAAGAAGGTATGGCAAAGCAAGGAGCTCCACGGGCGCTTCTATCGGGCTCTTCATGAGCCCGGTGTAGATTTCTTAGCGTCCGTATCCTGGCTACGTTTCGGTGACCTTTTCGGGGAAACTGAAGGTTTCGTCTGTGCAATTATGGACGAAGTTATCTTGACGAATAACTATCGGAAACATATTATGAAGGACGGGACGGTTGACGTGTGTCGGGCATGCCACCGTCCGGGTGAGTCCATCAGACATATTATCTCCGGTTGTTCTCGTCTGGCTAACGGCGAGTACTTGCACAGGCATAACCAAGTAGCTAGGATTATCCACCAGCAACTTGCTTTGAAATATAAACTAGTCGATTCTGAGGTACCATACTACAAGTATGTGCCCGACCCAGTTCTCGAAAATGACCATGTCACTTTGTACTGGGATCGGTCTATCATTACTGACAGGACTATTGTCGCCAATAAGCCTGATATAGTAGTGATAGATCGGTTAGTGCGCCACGCAATGATAGTCGATGTTACCATTCCACATGACGAGAACCTCGTGAAAGCTGAGAAAGAGAAACAAATAAAATATCTCGACTTAGCTCACGAGGTTGTTGATATGTGGAATGTGAGCTCGGCTGTCATTGTGCCGATTGTCGTAACGGCCAATGGCCTGATGGCCGAAAGCCTCGAACAACATCTCTCGAGGCTATCATTAGGCGGTTGGATCAAGGGCCTGATTCAGAAGGCAGTACTCCTTGATACGGCTCGCATTGTGAGAAGGTTCCTGTCTCTGCAGCCCTAACCACCGGTAGCTTGGACCCTGCTCCCGACACCGGCGGACCTCTATTTTTTTATATTTTTAAATGTTTTTTTTATATCCTTTTTTTTAAGAAATATTTAAAAATGTAAATAGATAAGAAATAAAATGAATAAACGATAATAATAATAATAATAATTTTATTAATTTGCAAACATGGGTAAAAATATACATTGATGTTTTGTTTTTAAATGAATAATAAAGTTCTCCATGTTTAACCATCACATGGGTATGCAAATAATGAAAATAGGTACAGGATAAAAATTGACAGTCACAGTTATGAAATTATTATAGTAATATTAAAGTATCAAAATTAAATAAAGAAATCAATACAAAATTAAATGTCAAAAAAAAAAATCTATAAAAAATTGAATGTCAAATTAAAATAAAATAATCAATAAAAAATTAAATGTCAAAATAAAATAAAAAAGTCCATAAAAAATTAAATGTCAAAGTAAAATAAAACTAATACAAATCAAATTGAAAATAATTAATTGATAATTCATAATCTTTATAATTATGAACTGATATATATATGCTAACGATTTTTCCCTAATATAATAAATCGGATGTAGTAGGCCTAGCATCTTTCATTTAAATAATCATTAATATGATAGTAACATTTTGCAACTAAAAAATCGTGTAGTTTTTTTTTAAATTGATCCAAATTTTTAATTTCAATTATGTGTTAGCTATTATAGATTTTGGGTGCCATACCAAGAAAATTTTTATTAAAAATAGCTTTTTTATGTGGTATTGCGCATATTTTATTTTTGTGGCGTAAACTCTTTGGGTGATTGTATATGTGTATATTTGTCTTAACATAGCTTGCAACTTCGTATATGTAAAGACAGGGAAGTGTAAGTAGCTGGAGCTTTTGGAAATGTGGCTTACAGCTGTCTGTGCTTTGAATGCCACATATTGCCCTTATGCATTTCTTCTGTGCTTTAAACGCCATTTCTCTATCGGGTGAGTTCCCCCAAAATATAAGTCCGTATCGTAATGTAGATGATACATATCCGTGGTACGCCATTAATAATGTTGACTTATTTGAAATTTTCCTTAAGTTATAAAGGGCATATGACCACTGGCTAAGTTTTTTGCATACATTTTCAATATGTACTTTCCAGTTCATCTTTTTATCGATCCAGATACCTAAAAATTTTGTATTATCAGTCTCATGAATATACTTGTCCCCATATCGAACCTCTAATTTTTTATTCTTTGTTCTTTGTTCAAACAGAATCCTTACTTAAGTACTTGTGTGTGTGTGTGTGTGTGTGTGTGTGTTGTAGTGTGTTGTGTGTGTGTGTGTTGTAGTGTGTTGTGTGTGTGTGTAGTGTGTGTCTAAGTATGTATGTGTGTGTTGTAGTGTGTTGTGTGTGTGTGTGTTGTAGTGTGTTGTGTGTGTGTGTGTGTGTGTAGTGTGTGTCTAAGTATGTATGTGTGTGTTGTAGTGTGTTGTGTGTGGTGTGTGTGTGTGTGTGTGTAGTGTGTGTCTAAGTGTGTAGTGTGTTAAAGTTTGCCGTGAGCGCAAACAGTGTGATGCGCGAAGAACACTGGTTTTGCCCCCGTCTCAGGTTTTTGTTTTAACATTATACCTAAATAATTTTAGATGTGTAATGTTAAAATTATACCTGCACATTTATAAATAAAGAGTAAGTAATCTGTATTTGTTCCTAAGACTGAGTGTTTAATAGGTTAGGAATTAAAACCATGTGACCGCCTTTTGAGGGTCCTCGAAGAATTAGCCTTCACCCACGGGCGGCGGCGCGGCGGCGGCGCGGCGGCGCGGCTCAGAACTTGGAGCACAGCAGCAGCGACAACCTTGTGATTGTTTGCGGTTTTTATGCGTCAACTAGTATTTTTATTGTTATTAAAATGTTTATAAGAATGTATGTGTCGTAGCCAGATCTTAGAAATGATCATTTTATGAAGTTTTCCACCATTGCTTGAAATGACCGAACAGTTCTTGATGATTAATTCTAAGACATATGGATCTTCTTACGCTTAATCTTTGTTGGAACTAATAACCAGTGATCGGATTTTGTTGTGCAATTAAGTACTGGGATTTAATGACGTAATCAGAATATGGAGCTTGTCCCGAGAATAACTAATTTTCCATGTACTGGTCGTCACTACACCTAGCTACCATTATCATTGAAGACAAGCCTAAGTAGTCACCGACGCGACGCCTGCTGGCCCGTGCGGCGGCGGCGGTGCCTCGGGGCTTGAGGCACACAAGGACGGTGATTGAAAGAAGAAACACAATATTGTCGACAACGCCTGTACTAGCTGGAGAGCCAACGCGGTACCGTCAGCTGTTCATCACAGTCGGGAAGTATCTGCTAGCTTGAGCGTAGCATCTCTGTCGTCAGTAGCGGGAACGCGGAGATGAGGCCGATGCTTGCCGAAAACACAAAGTAAAACAGAATAAAATTCTTTATTCGACATAAAACCAATTATTGTAAAGAAAAATTACACAGTTACAAATAGTGAACACTTAGTCAGGCACGATTTGCCTAAAACAAACAAAAGATTACATATTAGCAAACATGGTGTTGAATAACCCTCGGCTAGAGCGACCGACGACGACTTGTAGCAGGCTGCGAGGTTAGACTAGATGCAGACGACTGCCTGGGCAGGCTGGATGTGGATGACCGCCTGGGCAGATTGGATGTTGAAGGCCGTGAGGGCAGACTGGATGTAGAAGGCTGCGAGGGCTTACTCGCTGTGAGTGGCCCCGATGAGAAACCAGAAGACGTGGATTCGCTAATATGTTCAGGTTCTATACAATCTTCATACAAGAAAATGCGTTCGATTATGTCTAGACTACTCAACTCAACATAGCTAGATATCGTAGAATGAGGTAGAAATGAAAAATTATCTAGCAATACAGAAGTAAACTTCGTTTCATCAATCTTTCTAACAACATCAAAAACAAATTTTATCAATTCATCACTTTTGTACGTACAAGCTGATAACAACAGATGAGAGCCTTTAACGATGTCAAGAAGATCATTCAAGTTACTACTATTTATGTATCGTTTGAGTATTTTAACGAAAAATAATAAGAAATGATGTAACTGTTCTGACAAAGCGTCGGCTAGAGCCCAGTAACGTCTCGCTATGTTTATATAAACCGGGTAAGACTTGCACATGTTCTCGACATATTCAGAATAAAGTCGGCCCTGCTCCATTATTAAATTGAATATCTCTTCATCCTTCTTTTCCAGCATATTCATCAATGTATTGTCTGTTTTTATTTTATAATCAAAAATGTTGCGTATGTTTGTGCAACTTTCCATTGAAAACATCTCGTTAAATATGAAATCGATCCATGATCCTTGCTTGTCGCTATCATTTTCGTTTTTTAAACAATCACAAACATATTCCACTGCGAAGTATTCAGTAAGTATAAACATCGGGACTCCATTCACCACACTGTATATCAGACCAGTCTTCTCTGCTCCCTTTTCAATGAGTGTGATAGTCTCTTTGATTTCGTCCAAGTCTTTCATACTAAACAATCTATGACTATGCAGTTTGAAAATGCCGTAAGCCGCTAATTTTTTATGCTTTGAAATAAAATTTGCAAGTTCTTTGTCGTAAGTAATAATAATATCAGGATTATAGATGTTGACTTCGTTTTTCTCTTGAAACCTTATAGTTTTCATTTTCATTTCCAAAAATCGTTCGTAGAATGTATAAGTGTTGGCTTCTAGATTCCATCTAGCATTGTTGTTAACACTTTTTATATTGCTTTCGACGAACACAGCTGCTAGGAGCAGGTGTAAAGGATTCCCATCACGGTTGTCTTTATGAAAACTTGACATGTAATCATGATCTTTTATCTGAGAATAAAATGAATCATCATAATTTATGTTGTACGTCCATAACGGAATGCGCCTGTACTTCATTTCACTCAGCAAATAATGGACTGCATTAGAATATACACTGTATAGTGGCATTACAAATGCATGTAGTTTTACATCTTCCAATTTCGACATGTATTCAATGAAGTTCTTTACATTTTCGAGTTGTGCACTGTTAAGTTCCTCTAATCTCAAATTATGTTCCCAAAAAGTTTCTAAATATTTTTGCATTTCCATGTAAGAGATGTTTTCTATTTGGTAAGATGTCCTAAACTCTCGCTGTAAAATGGTTTTCACTTCGTTATACGACCTACTTGTGACCCATATCCTATGTTTACGAGGACCACTACTTACAGTTTTAAGGCATTTTATGACTTCATTCGTATAATGCGGACAGATTTCATCAAAGCCATCAAATAGGAATATCAATTTGCCTTCATCATAAAAATGTAGAAACAATTTTAACTCAAACTCAGTCCAGTGATCGCCTGGACAGTATTTCAGATACATAACACCGGTTTCCTCTCGCAGCGAAATTTCTATATTGTTTTCGTTTCCAAGTTTCTCGCGAAGTACAACTTGGCACATAAACTTTAAAGACTCTAATATATCGATGACTGTGTTCTCTTCCTTCCACTTGCTGAATTCCTTTGCGTATTCCAATAGGTTTATCCTTACAATCCAAACTTCTGGGTACTCTTCTTTTGTTTTAAGTGATAAGTGAGTGAGCAAAGTAGATTTTCCCATTCCGGGCTCAGCTGTTACAAGTACAACGTCATCTTCTCCTTCGATAAGAGTTTTAAAATATACATTAACGTCATCTCCTGTCTTTTTAACGCGTCTGTCAACATACATGTGTTTAATTTCATCGTAATTCCTATTAACAATTAGTTTACCAACTACAATTGTTTCTTCAAAAATTATGTTATTCAAAACATCCCCTTTGACATATGCTTTTGATTTGTCATTGACTATCGAATCTAATCTTACTTCTGTGCCTTGAAACATGACTCTGGCGTTCTCGAGGATATTCTTCTGCGACTCTTCACTCATGTCAACGAGACTAATCTTCTCGTCCTGTACTATATTATCGGCGTTTGAGAAATATTTCTGTAACATTTCTAGTGACTTAATATTGTTCGTAATAACTATTGTTTTTTTGTCATGAACAGCGTTTGAAATGTTTTCTAAAAGTCTTTTTTCGTTTCTGGAATTCCGTATTTTATCGCATACAAAAATTAAAAACATGTTTTCGTTCGTATTTGACAACTCTGTACGTAATGCGTTACGGTCGTTTGTCGGTAATTTTATGACATATTCGAGATCTAACACAACATGATCTATTTTCTTCAGATGCTGCATCACTTTAACAACAGTCAGTACGCTGTTCTCTGTAATGATAACAGTACTTGTATGATCCTGCAAGTTCAAGGACCTCACCGCGTCTTCAGTGAATGTATAATTAATATATTGTTTTATTTTGCTCATATATGTTACGTTTATTGAGCACATTAACGAGTCTTCAATAATGTTATTTATTGATTTTTTGAATAAATCACTTTCTCGTGTAAGATAAAAGGCTTGTTTTGGGTTCATCCACCATTTCTGTATTTCATCGTGATATTTTAGAAATATTGCGTCTGTTTTAACTTGAAAGTAGTTTGGATGATCACGCTGGTAATCTTCTATTTCTACTTTTAAAGACGTCTCCACGCCATTCTCATCAGCTTGTTTACTGTAGAATAGCAGTTTCTTTAAGAAATCTCTCGCTAATTTCTCTTCATTTTCACCACAATCGAATGAAAGTTTGGGCAACTTGTCATCTTTAAAATAAAATTTGTAATCGTGCAAATTGTGGATTTCATCAATTAATTTTGTATACAGCCTTTTAGCAAGACCTCCTAGTGACTCCCAGTTATCTGTAATCTTCATCAATTTGGTATGATCATCAAGCACCAATATGTTTCCGATGAGACCAGTTATACTTCCATTGCTCTGCAGGAATCCATCGCCGAATGATTCATCTAAAACGACCTTATCGCTGGATTTGCACTTGTCTAATAAATAGATGATTCTTGAAGTCAAATGATTTAATGTTGTTTCTATTTCTTCATCACTGCCACGTATTGTTAAATCTTTGTTACCGAACGCAGATGGGACTTTCAAATGCCGAGATAATAATATTTCTTTTGCAGCCAGTTCAACTGCTTCATTAACAGTCGATCGAGAAACGAACGTATGCAATTGTGGCTTGAATTCTTTTGTGGATTGTTTATCAAAATCTAGCTGACCATTGTTGTATATTATAACGGTCCCTATCAGCTTGCTGAGTTTTGTAACATCAGTGGGCTCGGCTAAGAATTCAGATAAGAATTTTGTATATCAGTGGGTTTTATTTTTCTTTTTTTAAGAATTTCTTTGTACAGTGTATCTTTGAATAAAATGAGGTATTCGTCATTGGTTTCAAAGAAGTCGTGACGAACGGTAGCGATTCGATGTCCATTAGGTTGAATTTCTGAAATTTCAAAAACTTTCTGCCCTAGAATAATATGATAGAGTAGCACAAGCTCGTTTGAGAGCATCATTTGAAAATTCTCTTCATCGTATATAAAATATGCTATCCGTTCAGCCAGTGAAGTGATTTGCTCTTTCATCGCTATTTTGCATAGAAACTCTACATTCTCTTCTTGTTTGTGCGGCTGTATGACCGCGCCGCGGGTCCCGCCGGGCTGGTCGCGGGGCTGGACTTTGCCACAAGTGTATATTAGACTTTTCAGTTTGGAGGAAAAGGCACTGGTAACTGAGTCATTAACTAAGTCATCTTTCGCAGTCGTGTATATAACGAATAAACATTCCGTTTCATCAAATGTTCCATTAAATAAAAAGTCGTCATTATTAGTTTCAAACGTCTTCCTTATTTTCAAGTAACTATCAAAGTAAGTTGCCAAATCGTTTTTAAGTGTCTGTTTCTCGTTTTCCCTGTGTTTAACTTGTATGAACACAACGACAGGTTTATCAAACCCCTTCACTTTGGCTTTGAAACAAATGTCGTCGAAAACCCCAATATTGTCGATGTTTGAAGCTAATTGAAACTCTTCAATATCATCGTCATGAATTGCTCTAAAATATAATAGGCTCATTAGTTTCGTTCCATACAGCGCTCCGCGAATCCCTGACGTGCCTGCTCGCTTGCTGTACATGGTGAGCTCCTCGTTAGTCCCGGGAGCACTTCGCTTGGCGCACACAGCACCAGCACTGAGGCAGGTGGCTCTCACAGTCAAGGGGAGCACTCAGCAGCACCGGACTTAGTCAACTATACCTGCAATCAAAGAAAACATGTTAAGTCTGTACCGTATTATATGTAACCTCCTCTATTGCTAAGATCAGAAGGCGGAAGATTGTAAGAGTTACGTGTGTTGTCACTTGCGTTATTGTTGGAGTCAAAACAGGCTGAGTCTGTTTTTAAAATTCGCTCACTATAAAAAGTTTGAGGCTCATTTATGTATTCCCTATTTTTTGTAAATTAAACTAGCTGAAGAAGAAAAACTGTTGTGGCGACCCCAAGTAACATGGGATATGGGCAGGAAGATATTGATATAGAAGCATATAGGTACTGGCTGTCTGGTTGAACATTGGACGTCTGAAGGAAAAATGCTTTTAGAGCTAGAGTGCCACAAGGACCTGTCGGCGCCGGAGTGACAGTGACAGTGACAGTGCCTTTATTAGTAAGCATTTGTAATTGTTACAGAAGTTGTATTGAAAATCAAAATGTCGGCGTTAGTTTCGATTCTGGCCACGCGCCATGAAAGCTCCCTGTACGAGTCGTTCAGTACGAGTCTTATAAATGGTTCGAAAGTTACTTGAGGGGTCGACAACAATGCACAGAAATAAAACAAAATTGTACAAAAACGAATACCCAAAAAACCTTTACGTCAACATACTTGGTAAACCATTATGGTGTACCACAAGGCAGCATAATCGTACTTGGTCCGTTACTGTTTATAATATATATAAACGAATTGCCAAAATCAACTCATCAATTCACTGTCCTTTTTGCCGATGACACCACTATTTTGACTAGAGAAAACACAATAGATGATGTTATAAGGGTAACAAATAAAGGTCGGGTGGATGTTGTTGACTGGTTGGACTTGAACAACCTGAAAATAAATCTGGCTAAAACTAAATATATGACATACACTACAGTTAATAAAAATAGGGAAAACTCAGACATAAATACAAAATACCAAAATCATGACATTGAAGAAGCTAATGACATTAAATTTTTAGGTATAGTTATTGACTGACTCTGTAATTGGAAACCACAAATAGATAGTGTTAGTAAAAAATTAAACAAATTCGTATTTGCACTAAGAAAAACAAAAATTCTCACAAATATAGAAACTGCTCTGATGGTTTACCAAATTCATGTTTGTTCTGTTCTAAGATATGGATTAATCATATGGGGTAACTCTACGGACGCCCAGAGAGTATTCATTGCTCAAAAAAAATGTATTAGATCGGTTTTTAATCTTAAGTGGACAGATTCTTGTCGACCAATATTTTTGCAGCAAGAACTGCTCACACTTCCGTCATTATACATATTTGAAGTAAGTAAATTTGTAAGAAATAATCAATCACTTTTTAATAAGGACGATAAAGCTCCGTTTAAAAGAAAAGTCGTTCAAAAACCATTTCTTATCCCAAAAAATCAACTTAAATTGTGCGATAAAAACTGTTTCACTGGCAGTTACAATATACAATAAACTTACTTGTAGGCATAAGAAATTTATCAAGCTTAGAATTTAACAGGACTCTCTACAATTGGCTTTGTGATAGATGTTTCTATTCAATCGATGAATTTATTTTGAACATAATTATATACATACATATATTATATACAGTTATTATAAATCTATTTAAAATATTTAAGTATTGCAATTATCAATTGTTAGGAATTAACTGGATCTTGTATGTAGACTCGACATACAACTAAATGACCAAATTGATTTTAATGATTTATTAAGCTATTGTTAATCAAGTATAATATATAATTTAATTTAATTCTAATTTTAAAATGTCAATGATTCAAAATAATTTAATTTTACTTAACATTTGCACAACCTATATATATATATATATATATACCTATATAACCATATGCTCGGAGTTTTCTTGAAGGATAAAATCAGGAATGAAATTATCCGCAAAAGAACCGGAGTAACTGACATAGCTTTCAAAGTAAGCAAACTGAAGTGGCAGTGGGCTGGCCATGTTTGTCGAAGGACCGATGGCCGGTGGAGCAGACGAGTCCTAGAGTGGAGACCGCGTATCGGTAAGCGTAGTGACGCCCCTCAGCTAGATGGACCGACGACCTGACGAGTGTCTGGGACAGACTGGATGCGGAAGGCGGAGGACAGGGTGTTGTGGCGCAACCTTGGAGAGGCCCATGACCAGCAGTGGACTGCGGTTGGCTGAGTTGATTTGCACAACCGAAAGGTTGAATATAGTGTATCAAACAAACTGTATAACATCTAATGTACATCCTATATTCTAGCAAATAAAGTTATCATTATCATTATCATTGTCGTTCCGTACGAATCGTACGAGTCGTTCCGTACGACTCTATATTACACTGGAACACCATGGCGATGGCGTCGCAAGCGCAACAAAGTGTTCGCTAAAAAAGTGTACCTATGCATAATTGTGTAAAAATTAGGTATCGGCTTCATTAAGTATATATAGTCTGCGTCTAGAGACGCTCATTATGTTATTATTCAAACGATCGGTTATTTTAGTATTTTCCTCGTTCTGGTGAGCGTCATAAAATCTAAAGTAAACAATAATAAGTTTTTATCTCAACTTGGGAAGCTTGTAAATAACGAATATTGTACTGTGGTAAGTGGTTTTATTTATGTTTCACGTTAAGAGTTAACACAACATGCATTTTAAACCATAAAACAGGTCATCGCTTGTTTTTTCTTTGTAGAAAAAAAAAATAAATCTAGAATCCAGAAATCTGAAACTAACTGTGTTTGCTCTTTACATACCTATTTTTGTGAATTTTATACGATCATACATTCAAACGAAATGCACTCCAAAATATAGCTATATGTATAGCGGTTTGTATCAAACAACTGGCGTGCGCGCAGCCAGATGACGTCAGCGGCCCGTTCAGTGGACGGGTTTTATTTTGTCGCGGCCGAGCACTTCGCTCGCGCAAGCGGATGTGTCAGGCTCAGGAGTCAGGCAGGTGACTCACGTTGAAGAGATGCAACATGCTTGTAAAGTATAATCAGTCGACAGTCGAACCTCGTGCGCTTTCAATGTTATTACATAGCTATGCCCCGCGGATTCACCCGCCGAATCACTTCACCCGCGCTCGTTTTCGCTTAGCGATCTTTCTGACTTTTACTACTCGGCTCCTTAGGGCTGTAGCGTGATGTTAATTAGCCTGTGACCTTCCTCAAGCATTGCGCTAGGTTTATACCTACGCAAAAACATTTTTCAATTTGGACTGGTACTTAGTTCCAGAGATTGAGGAGCTCATGGCTAAGTAAAAACAGCACGGGTCGATCAGGTTAAACTACGCTTGCCGGGGTTGGTCAGTGGATGGGTGACCATCTTTACATACCGCGACTCCTCCGTGTCTCGGTAAGCACGTTAAGCCGTTGGTCCCGGCTGTCATTCATGGATCTTTGACAGTCGTTACGGGTCGTCAGAAGCCCGAACGTCTGACAACCAGTCTTACCAAGGGGTATCGTATTACCCAGTTACTGGGTTGTGGAGGTCAGATAGGCAGTCGCTCCATGTAAAATAATGTTATTCAGCTGCATCCGGTTAGACTGGAAGCCGACCCCAACATGGTTGGGGGCAGGCTAGGCAGATTGATAGATTGACTTAGTTCCAGAGATTAGCGCGTTCAAACAAACTCCTTAGTTTTATTATATTAGTATAGACGATATGTAAGCCGACGTTCGCACGGACGCAAAATTATCGCGGCGATTGTTTTTCGCGCACTGGTTTTTCCATGCTCTGCTAGTGCCACAAGTTGAAAATCCAACAGTGTGTTTTTTCGACGCGCTTGGATGCACTCTGTTGTTGTTAAGTTTGATTCTCGAAGCTCGGCTCAACACCGAGAGTTGAAAATCCAGTGCGCGATAAAATCCCGCCGCGATATTCTTACGTCCGAGCGAACGTCGGCTAAGAGCAGTGGTGGCCCCATAGAAATATAAAAAATATATGTATGAGTGGCCCAGTGGTACCGGCCGCGACTTACGAGTTGTAGGCCGTAGGTTCGAACCCTGACAGGCGCTTCACTTTGTGTCAATTATTAATTATTTCATCACCACTGCTCTCAAAACGGTGAAAGAAAACGTTGTGAGGAAACCAGCATGTCTTAGAACCGAAAATCGAAGACATGTGACATCTACCAACCCGCACTGGGCCCGCGTGCTGGATTACAGCCCACTGCCTCTCACCGAGAGGAGGCCTGTGGCCCAGCAGTGGGAACATTATGCTGTAGACATTTAGCGTCTAATTAACGCAAGCCTCACATGAAACGCCAGCTTTTACTAGCCGAATCAGCGTACCTGCTACAGTCGGGGCTCGTGCAAAGGCGGTGGTGACATACCTACTCGTACGCATGCCTCACAACGCTACATAGCTTCAATAATGTAATAAAATTGGCAAACAACGAGATTAATGTGACACGGTGAAACAAAGTGTAGGTACCAGGCGGTCAGCAACAGTAGGAAGTATCGCGGGGCCGGCGCGCGGCGGCGACACACTCGCGGAACAAGGTTCCAGAAGGCTCACACACCGTGCGGTGCGACACATTGACGCGTACGTAACATTCCGGTCCGGGCTAACTGCGCAACGCATTCTCTGCCTCATGAGGAACAGGGCGTAAAGTTCACTTATCCTCCAGAAAAGGGAGGATCCTCCGACCAGACGGGTGTAGTGTCTGGTGGGCAACTGCCCGACGGTTGATGTCGGGACGTTGTATATATGCTAGTCGCGCGGTAAACTAACTGCGCGATGCAGGATTGCGTGACGTCATGTAATTGTGATGCGTAGTTCGTATGTGGCGCTGTAGATGCCGCCACAGCACCAACCGTCTTTATAATTGTGTAATAACATTGTATTATTCTTGATGTATTTGAGTTTATATTTTTATCACTTTTTATATATAGGCAAACTACAAATGCGTGTATATGTGTGTGCACCATTATGTGACAAGTTCGCTGCAGTACTTTAGGTCTAAATGAAGCTCTCTGTTATTATGTTTGTGAACTAATCGTTGGAGCCATGTAATGTGTAACAAATAAATAAACGTTCACTCGTGCTTTCGTGCACTGCCGTTCAGTATTATTTATTATATTAGAGAATGCGGTACTTTATTACTTATTAACAAATACATTTAAGTACTTAAATATTAGGTTGGGGAAAAAGTCTTTTCGCATTATAGTATGTATGAACTTAAAATAAAATCTCTTTGACTATACTATTTGTATCTGGCTGGTTTTGGTATCATTGAAAGTTTAAATTTTAAGGAACATAATTCCAAATTCAAATTAGGAAAATGTGTGATTTTCATTTATTTTTCGTACTGTCAAGATGAGTGAATCTAATGAAGAAATTCGATACATTTTAAAATTTTACTACAAAAAAGGTAAAAATGCAACGCAAGACACGAAAAAAAATTGCGATGTTTATAGACCCAGTGCAGTGTCTGTGAGAGTAGCACAAATTTGGTTTAAGCGTTTTCAATCCGGAAATTTTGATGTCAAAGATGCACGTCGCTCTGGTCGCCCTATTACGATAAAATGGATGCCATTTTTGAAAAAGTGGAGCAAGATCGGCATATCAGTAGTTACGACGTAGCTGAAGAACTGGAAATTGACCACAAAACAGTTTTGGCGCATTTGAAAAAAACTGGGTACACAAAAAAGCTCGATATTTGGGTTCCTCACGAGCTCACTGAAAGAAACCTAATGAACCGTGTACTCATTTGTGATTCTTTATTACGACATAGTGAAACCGAACCATTTTTGAAGAAGCTGATAACTGGTGATGAAAAGTGGATCACGTACGACCAGAACGTGCGAAAAAAGTCGTGGTCAAAGGCCGGTCAGGCTTCACAGTCTGTGGCGAAACCCGGGTTAACTCGCAACAAGGTGATGCTGTGTGTGTGGTGGGATTGGAAGGGCATTATTCATTATGAGCTGTTACCATCAGGCAGGACCATCGATTCTGAACTCTACTGCGAACAACTGATGAGATTAAAGCAAGAAAATGAGAGAAAGCGGCCGGAATTAATCAACAGAAGGGGTGTGGTTTTTCATCATGATAACGCTAGACCTCACACATCTTTAGCGACTCAGTAAAAATTAAGAGAGTTTGGCTGGGAGGTGTTATTGCATCCGCCGTATAGTCCTGACCTTGCACCTTCAGATTTCCACCTGTTTCGGTCTCTTCAGAGTTCTTTAGGCAGTGTCAGGTTAACATCACGAGAGGACTGCCAAAACCACTTGTCGCGGTATTTTGATCAGAAGTCCCAAAATTTCTATAGCAATGGGATCATGTCCCTACCTACAAGATGGCAAAAAGTTATCGAACAAAATGGTACCTATATACTTTAGATAAATGTAAATAATGTATAATAAAAAATGTTTTGAATTTTCTTAAAAAATGCGAAGGAACTTTTTCCCCGACCTATTACATTAGAGAAGCGTAACTAAGCTAAAACTAAAATATACAACATTATGTACATGTATAGTAGTTTGACAGAAAAGTTGAAAGGAAATGGTTTGGCTTAGTATGGGCATGTGATGAGGAGGACGCATGTGACTAAAAGAGTTATGAATATATTGATGGATGGAGAGGCAGAGGAAGGCCAAAGAAAAGGTGGATGGATTGTGTGAGGAATGATATGAAAGAAAAGGGAGTGAATGACAGCGTGACGGTTGACAGGGGAGAATGGAAGAAGAAAACGTGTTGCGCCGACCCCACGTAGCATGGGATAAGGGCAGGAAGATGATGATGATGTAAAAATAAGGAACTGCTCATTGGGCATCAAAAAATTCGTTTACATCGCTGTCACTAGGAAAAGTGCCCAAAAGGCTGGTAGCATTGCCAATGGATTATTCATTTAAATTATTTATTTTTTTATGCTGCCTCGTTGGTGTAGTGATCGCAAGCACTGGATTGGTCTAGTGGAGCATGACGCCTTGTGTTCGATTCCCTGCACCCTAATTGTGTAACACACTGGAAATCATAATCTGAATGATTTTAAAAGGATTTTGCTAATCCATTGCTTCATATGTTAGAAAAATGTGTCTGCTCAACAACGTAAATAACGCAATGAATGTTGTTGAACTGTCAAAATGAAACCCATTCCTATTGTAATTGTGTTACGCAATGACCCCGCTGGTACTCGCAGGTGGGAGAATATTATTGGGTTTTTATATCTGGAACTTCTCAGTAGCAGCCCGGAGTCTGTATTTGTGCCCGGTTGACGGTAAGGGGCTCGCCCCGTATTGTACGCGTGTATATGTACCTTAAGATGCGTGTTGCTCGTGTGTAAACATATCTGGGGAAATGTAGGTACTACACCTCTGCCCAACTATCATGTACCAGTCTCTGGTTATGACTCAGTTGGGAGTCAAACTTCTGTGCCTGTCTATTCAGTGGCAGTCCGTCGTGTGTGTGTGTGTCACGTCATCGCACATGCAAGAGGGTGGGTTCGTCAGTAGTAGTGACAGTGACACACTTGGACGGCAACACTATTAGGTTCTTGTGTCTGGACTGCGAAAGTCGCCCTTACTGCTACTAAAATAATGGATGTCAAAGTTAATTCATTTTACTACTATAAACCATTACAAAGAAGGCATAGTAAATAAAGGGTAAATCAAAAATCCGTACGATAGTGCCGTCTCTGTCTAGCAGATCATTTTAAAACGGGGCTCCTATAAATACCAATACCTAATATAGTCGCTTTTCTTGTAATGTCTGTCTGGCTGCCTACAAAAAGGATTTTGATGCGATCTTACCCGACTGCGCCAGAAGGAGGGTTATGTTTTTCGAGAGTATGTATGTATGTATAATTATTTGGCACGCTCTGCGGCCTGAACGGCTCGATGGATTTTAGCTTGAGAGGTGTCGTTATATTCCTATTTACTGTGAGAGTGGCACTGGGTATATCAAAATAAAAAAAAAACAAAATGGCGGATTTTTGGCGCCAAATTGTCTTAATTTTTTTTTTTCTCAAAACCTGTCGAGTGGGGTATCAAAATAATGGGTTTTAAAAGGTGATTACAAAAATAAAAAAACTAAAAAAAAAAGTAGGTAATTAAAAAAAATAAAAAACCCGACTGTGGTAAAAAACTTAAGTTATAAAAACTGAAAAGCTAAAAACAAGCCCATTTTAAATTAAATAAATGTTGAAAGCAGGCGGGACCCATTTAAAAATATAATAATTAAAAATGGTATGGGTCCCTCCTGCTTCCAACATTTATTTAATTTAAAATGGGCTTGTTGTTAGCTTTTTAGTTTTTTTAACTTAAGTTTTTACCGCAGTATTTTTTAATTACTTTTTTTAGAGAATTTATTTCGGAAGGTTTATTTAGGCACTTACTTTAACTTCGCAAAAAAAAAACACTACTTTTCCTTTTTAGAGTTCCGTAGTCAACATCGCCATTTTCGTCTGTCTGTCCCCGGCTTAGCTCCGAGACTAGAATTTGACACGGGTATACAATACATGTATTAATCACGCCGACAAAGTGGTAAAATAATATTTTAGGGTGCCTCCCCCAGCTAAATTGTTGTTTTTGGGTACGAGTAACTAATAGTCGACCAACTAACATTTGCAGCTGGATTGTATGGAAGAACATGTTTTTCAACTGTTGCTGGGATAAATTCATCCCAAATACGGAACCCCTCATTGTGCGTAGTCCGACACGCACTTGGCCGATTTTTGTACCAAAGACATGCGGTTAACCGGTTCACGGACGGTAAACTAGATACAATAGAGGTTTTATCGTTATGATGACGTATACCAGACGTCAAGCGCCCGCGAAAGCAATGTAAGCCTGCAGTATGTACCAGCCCGTCTTCTGTCCAGTGAACATGACATAGGTACTATTTGTCCTAGTGATTTCAATTCGTCCACTTTCAGCCACTGGGCCAGATACGATTTTGGCGCTACACATTGGCTTGCTAATTGATAGTAAAAGATTACCTACTCACCGAGTCACGGTTGTTGCACTGTGAGCTCACGTCGAGTTTAAAAATGATATCTTCGATGTTATAAACTCCTAGTACTTGACACGAATTTTCGTATTTTATTTATTAGAAAATACTAAACATTTACTTAAAATAAAACACGAGTGTTCACACTTGGCAAGCAGCACTAACTGTGGCCACAGCACGCACACATGCGTAGCTTTCCTCATCTAATACTGTACTAATCTGTCTATAGGTACCTAGGTAGACCTAACTTATAATAAAGCTGAAGGTTTGTGTTAGAACGAATCTCTGGAACTACCAGCAGTCGGATTTGAAAAAATATTTTTGCATTTGATAGCCTTTCTTGAGGAAAAAAATTTTACTGCGCAGCCTTCTGCGCGAAGTTCGGACCTTCCAAGATAAATCGGCCGTAGGTACAGTCAACAAAAGAGATATCAGGGCAGGGTGTACTAACATATTTGTGTGTGAATTGCTTCAGGTTCAATTTCGTGTAATATACCTACAATTTTGTGTTGTATTGCAAAAACAAAGTAATAATAGGTCTTTACCTATGAAATTGCCGTTTTGTATGAAAAAATTTAAACGAATTTTTTTCATGCATTTTTTATTTGTATTAATCAAAGTAATCACCCATGCAATCAATGCATCTTTGCCAACGCAGTGGCAGTCTATTGATGCCCTTCTTAAAGAAATCAGCTGGACGGGAGGCAACAAATTCTTCAAAGGCATTTTGTACTGCCTCTCGGGTATTGAATTTTTTTCCCGCCAAGAAGTTATCGAAATTCTGGAAAAAGTAGTAGTCTGTAGGCGCAAGGTCTGGTGAGTAGGGCGGATGACGGAGAGCTTCCAACCCCAGTTCTTGCAACTTGGAGACCGTCTGCTGTGCAGTATGAGGTCGCGCGTTGTCGTGCAGGAGCAGCGGAGACGAGCGATGGACCAATGCTGGTTGGAGATGTGCCAGCTTCTCCATCATTGTGTTCAGTTCTTCACAGTACACATCTGAAGTAATGCTCACCCCGTTTGGTAAAAAGCTGTGATGAATCACACCGGCGCTAGACCACCAAACAGTGACCATCACTTTTCTAGGGGTAAGTTTTCGTTTAGGGCATTGTTTAGGTGCTGAACCAGGATCCAACCAACTTGCTGAGCGCTTGCGGTTATCAAACAGAATCCATTTTTCATCGCAGGTAACAATGCGGTTCAAAATTCCTTCATTTGTGTGTCTGTTGAGCAGTGCAAGGCACGTCTCGACGCGTACTTCGCGCTGGCGATCATTGAGTTCGTGGGGCACCCATTTGTCAAGCTTTTTTACCTTGCCAATTTGAAGCAAATGGACCAATATTGTTTTGACGCTAACGTCGAAAGCTGCTGCTAATTCAGCCGTAGATTGTGTATCATCAGCTTCCACAATCGCCTTTAATTCGTCATTGTCGACCAGTCTTCGGACGACCGCGAGGTTCATTTTTCAGGTCGAAATTTCCAGAACGGAAGCGAGCAAACCAATAACAAGTGGTGCGTTGGTTTGTAGTGTTAGCTCCGTAAACGTCGTTGATGTTGCGTGCCGCTTGTGCCGCGTTGCTGCCACGACGGTACTCATATTCCATAATTACTCGAATTTTTAACCTATCCATTATTACGAAAAAGATTGAAATGCGATGAAAATGTAACACTAATCAATAAACAAATGACTACTTTTGGGAAAAAAATCCATGTTTTTAAAATAAAATTAATTTGAAATTAGAATTCTTAGCTAAACAAAAATTATTTTGATTTGAAATGGCCAGTACTGCAGAACGGCAATTTCATAGGTAAAGACCTAATATAAGTATATAAAATTCAACATGAAGCAATTCACATACAAATGTGTTGGTGTGCCTCGCCTAGATATCTCTTTCGTTGACTGTACCTACTGTAACTGGTTTTTACTTCCAAGACCAACTTTTAGGATCTTGTTGTAAGCATTCCAGTTGTTCTATAATATACCTACTAACTAATTCCAACTCCATGCTTCAGGCTCACGTCGCGTCGCCCAAGTGCTCACGGTGATATGTTGACCTGAAGAAGTAGTGCTGACCTGAGGTGCTGACACTTGGTACGTAGGTACTAAAGTTTTTCATGTTCACATTGTTCAGTTCATAATTGTTGCCTCGAAGCCATTTTACTTTTCAATTCAGAATATAGTCAACAGCCCTGCCAATAACTAAATCTACTTAATTTAAAAAGCAGCGATGCGGATGAACTTTTCAACGCCATATTTTTTTTTTAGTTTGTGAATGGTTTTTTGTTACTTATATTTATTAATTATTTAAATAACATATATCTACATAAATTTGATTGATTAAAAGTATTAATATTTAACTAAAAGTGTTATTCAATCCTGTAAATATTGTACTTTGTACTTTTGGCAGTTTGAATTTGACAACTAATAAATTATGTAATTTAGGGCTGATTTTTCAATAGGCAGATAACTTTTACCTGAAGAATAAATGTGACAGTTTGACATATTTCCAATACAAAAGCTGTCAAACCGCCATATTTATTCCTCAGATAAAAATGATCTGACTATTGAACAAACGGCCCTAAATAAAATAAATTGTCTTTTTTCGTGTTATAACTGTCACTTGGTGATGCATATTTCCGTAGCTCTCCATTTGTCTCGCCGCCTTAGATTCATCATGCTCCCATTGCTCCATGGCTGACGATGATTTTCATACGTGACGTGCGGTGCGGCGCGGCACTTACTCTTTACTTGTGGTGTAATCGCAGGAGCTCTCGGTACCGACCGAGACACGAGCGAAGTTGGAAGTGTGTGTGTGTTATGTGTTGACGCTACTCACCTTCACGCACACACTCACAGCGTGTTTTTCACACTGTACTTGACCTAACGATTTGACTTTGAAAATAAAATAAAACAACAAAATTATAAAACTTAATTTATTTCATTTTTACAAAATCAACAACCTTTACAGTTATAACATTTTAATGCTACTTAACATTAACCATAACCGAACTTACAACTATTTGAAGTACCGACATCGACCCGTTCAGCTGGCGAGCTGTTCTACACGACGGAGCAAATTGTGTCAACACAACCGGGTTCTGAGAGGCTGCGGACACGAACGGGCTAAGAGTGATGACTACGGCCACGTAGAGAGCCGTGGCAGGGAACGCAGCAGTACAAGACTCCAGCGGCCGCCACATAGCGTCCGCAATTTATTATCGAATGACGTCACTGTAGAACGTTTTTTAAGAAAGTAAGTTGGCGCGTTTTCATACACCGTACAGTCACCCCGCTGCCATCACTTTAATACTCTTCTATTAAGCAATGACAACGTTACAATAGGCGCGCGGCCAAAATTGGAACTAAAGCCGCCATCTTGATTTGTCACCACAATTTTGTGGCGCAATTTGACAAATGTTTACCAACAACGTCCCTTAACAATGTCATTTCGGCGCTAAAATATCCTTGTAGGTTGTAGCACTGTACATGAGATGCGCAGCCAACAGACAATCCAATCACTTGATGCGAGTTTCACAATCTTTTGGATTGCGTTAAGGATCTTTTCAAAACATAGATGGCGCTGCTGGTCACGGAAGATGTCAAAAACCTGTCAAATGCAGTACATTTAATGTTAGTTCACTAATTCGCCACGATCATTTGGATCAAGCATAGGTAGGTATACAATGTTTAGTTGAGCTTCAGAAAAAAGATGAATGTTCATCATTCATTGTCAAACTGTCAACAAGGTGCATTTGGCGCGTGGCCAAAATCGGAACCAACGCAGAAGAATAATCAAATGAGATTTCATTTAACCGCAGCGGCATGCTGACGTGTGACTCCATTAGTGTAGCATCTCGTACAGCTCAGCGCCGGGTGCTGCCCCACGAACGCAGACATTTTCTATTCACGAGTACGTGTTACGGCTTTTGCGTTCTCTTAATATTTCATACAAATTGAATGTTTACATAAAATAAATAATTATTATGCACACATATTGGTTTCCAGTGTCCAAAACCTATTTGTGTGTAATGCCTTAATTATAATAACCTAGTAACGTCCACTGCAGCTGCGCACTGCGACACCACGAATAGAACGAGAAGTACAGTCAGGTAAACGTGTTGTGTAGCAGATTGACTATTAAGTTGTCCGCATATTCAAATCACAATTGTCATTGTTTAAGGCACTCTTGCAACACAAATCACTGAATACATTTTGCGCTAAATGTCAGTCTCCACCAATCGGAAAATCCACGCTTGAAGCGTGAAGGCGACATTTATACTTAGTTAGTTAAATTGAAAAAGTGCTCGAGCACCCGCGACGATATTTCCGTTGGTGGAAACTGTTCCCTACAAACATTGTTCTATTTCTGTCAATTGCTCGATATGAACAGCGCCAGAATAATGTTTTACACACACTGCTGCAAGGATCTCCTGGCACGCGCCCCACATCAGAACGAACGCCGCCATCTTGTTTTATCAATTCAACTTCTGTGACAATCTTTACAAATGTTTACCGACAACGCCCAATCAATGCAGACGCCAACAGATGCCTTGCTTATGTTTAGTGATTTGTGGCGCGCGGTGTTAGGAGCCTGATAATCAACAGCAGACGTTATTAGACAAAAAAAAAAAAACATTTGAACAGATAAGCCGTAATCATAGAAACAATTAAAAAGCGTTCGTGTGTCGCGTAGATCCGCGTTTCCGGCAGTCGAGTTATTAAATACTATTTTGACTGACATCGGACATCGTCAGCGCCGGCGCAGCGAGCGAGTCGAGTCCGTAGCCCTTGTCGAACCTGAAGTTGTAGTCCTGCGTGCCGTGTATGGTGCGCACGTGGATGCGCAGGTAGCTGGGCCGCGTGAAGAACTTGTAGCAGATGTGGCACTGGTACTTCTTCAGGCCCGTGTGGGTCTCCAAATGTCTTTTCAGTTTACCTTTCGTGATGAAGCCCTTCCCGCACTGCTGGCAGATGAAGGGCTTCTCCTTGGAGTGCGTGAAGCTGTGCAGCTTGAGGTAGTAGTGCAGCTTGAAGCCCTTGTTGCAGATCGGGCAGATGTACTTCTTCTCCTCCGGCTTGTCGAGGTCGGCGACGGCGATGCGCGAGCCGTGGCTCTTGAGGTGCTCCTCGAGGTAGTAGAAGTGCGAGAACACGGCGCCGCAGATGTTGCACACGCGCGAGCGCTCGTCGGGCGGCAGCGCGGGCGCGGCCGGCAAGTCGGGCGCGTGTGGCGGCGACTGCGCGTGCTGCACCTGCGCATGTTGCGCGTGCGAGGCGCCCGCGCGGGGTATCTTGCGCGCGTTCTGTAGCACCATCGCCAGGATCTCGCTGCGATTCTCTTCTAAGATCCTGAAAGAAAGTTTTTATTAACTTTATGCATCATATAAAAATACTGGTATACGAACTGGAATCTGACTGGGACACTCGTGCGGCTTGATGTTGTGTACAGTACTCACAGGCCCTCCTTCTGGTGCGTGCTGAGGTGCATGTGCACGTGGTAGCGCGTGTGGAACATGTGCGCGCACACGGGACACTCGTAGCGCAGCACGAAGGCGTCGCGACGGTGCGTCAGCAGGTGCTTGTGCAGCTTGCAGGCGGCCGGGAAGCGCTTGGAGCACACGTGGCACACGAACTCCTTGTCGGGCGCGTGCCGCTTCCTGTGGTACACCTGCGCGCGCGCATCACAACGATTAGCTTCTCATTCCATTGCTATCAAAACATGTTTATTAGAAACTAGCTGACCCGACATATGTTGTCCTATCTTTAACATCGTCAAGATTACACAAAAATTCCAAAGAAAAAGCACTTTCAGGTTTTTACGAATTTTCCAATTTTCCTGGAATCTTTTCAAATGTTTTTTTCCACTGAAATCTAATTCGGGCTATTACAAACATTTCAAAACAAAAATTTGTCAAATCAGTCCAGCCGTTCTGAAGTGATGCCTTTACCAATGAACAACATTTCATTTTTAAAGTTCTGTACCCGAAGGGTGCCAAACGGAACCCTATTACTAAGCCTCCACTGTCCATCTGTCTGTATATCTGTGCGGGCTGTATCTCATGAACCGAAACAGGTAGACAGTTGAAATTTTCTTAGATCGTGTATTTCTATTGCCGATATAACAACAAATAATAAAATAAAGTTAAAAATTAAAGGGGGTCCCCATACAAGAATCGTGTTTTTTTTAAATATTGTGCGCTGGTACGGAACCAGGTCGGTTTGTTTTATTTTACAAATCACTCGAAAATTCTTAACTTTATATAATTTTTTTATTTTCTGTTTTATGTGTATGTGTCATTACTTGCAATTAGTTTTTAATCGTTTTAATTAAAGAAATAAAGCTAAATCAAAACTATTTATTTGCCATCATCATCATCACTCTCCTGTGAATTGTGGTCGGCGCAACATGTCTTTTTCTTCCATACTTCTCTATCAGTCGTCATCTCGGTAGTCGCCCCCTTTCTAGCCATGTCATGTTCCACACAGTTCATCCATCGGTTCTTTGGTCTTCCCCTACTCATAGTCTCCACATTCATACTCGGAACGTCCCTGACGACATTTTCCTCATTTATGGTACAATAGATGATATTACAGTCATTTTGGTTCCAGCATATCCTGCCATGATATGGCGTGCAAACACTTCATGTCAGTGACAAAGTCAAGATACAACTAGCTGCCCGCCCCGGCTTCGCTCGGTACACTCGTAATGATTGAAGAAAATGAGACCAAATTTTCCCTCCACAGTACGACCATGTAATTAAATGAAATGACAATTAAATAAGTTCACAACGATAACACACCGAGTTCTATGAGCTAGTATTGCTGGTATTTTTAAAAATAGCTGTAATATAACGTTCTACAACTTTTTTTACTACATTTATCACAAAACAACAAATTAATTTTCTTTTTTGGATTTAACAGATAAAACATTGTAAGAAGCTCAACAACTACACGTCCGTCTTCTGTCTCACTCACTTTTTTATATTCACATTTTTTAACCAAAAATTTTCACTTTTCCGTACAATGTTTCAAACATTTTCTTCCATGCATACATTGTACTGACAATTACAAATACTTACAACAAAAAAATAATTACCCCATTTATGTGAAACCGTTCTCAAGTGATGCGCGTACATACATTCGGCAATAGATTTATACTTAAATAGATGAATGAAAATGATCTAACACAAACCGTGTGGATTATGGATGGGATTTCCATCAGCAAACTATCATTCCCCATATAACCCGTTTCCGGGTTGAATTTTCAATAATCCTTCCTTCATGCTCACTACCGTTACAAAATGTCGCTTCTAGCCGCGGCGGCTCAGGCTGTGTGTTGTCGGTCAATCAATTAATGATTTTAAGATTTGTATCAAGTAGATGTCGTCGTGATGAGGACTCACCATAGTCTCCCTCTTCTTGTACGTCTTCCCGCAGACGGTGCAGAGGTAGGGCTTGGCCCCCTGGTGCTCCGCCTCGTGCTCCCGCAGCGCGGCTTCGCTGGGTGCCTCCTGCAGGCAGTAGTGGCAGCGCAGCACCAGGGCTTCGCCCGCGTGCGACTTCCGGTGCACCTCCAGCATGTTCAGGTGCAAGAACCTACAGGTTGTTATGATGTATTAATGTGGTGGTTTCCCGGAAGATTCGCCGCGGGACAGCGCTGTGTGTTTGTCACTTTTCAAAGTGATCTTGAAGACAAAGCAACCAATGGGCGACAAGTAAAAACACTTAGCGCCATCTCGCGGCCAAGTTTTCAGCAAGGAACTCCATTGACATCTGAATGGAAGTAACAAACACTTAGCGCCATCTCGCGGCCAAGTTTTCAGCAAGGAACTCCATTGACAGATGAATGAAAGTAACAAACACTTAGCGCCATCTCGCGGCGAAGTTTTCAGCAAGGAACTCCATTGACAGATGAATAAATAAATAAAATAAATAAATAAATATGTTTGGACATATCACACAACGCCATCTAGCCCCAAGCTAAGCAACCTAATGCTTGTGTTATGGTAACGAGATGGCTGATAAACTACTTATATACATTTTTTTTTTGTAAATACATACATATTATAGATAGAAAAACACCCAGACTCGGAACAAATACTTGTAGGTCGTACAAAGAAAATAACAAAAAGAAATGAAAGTAACAAACACTTAGCGCCATCTCGCGGCGAAGTTTTCAGCAAGGAACTCCATTGACAGATGAATGAAAGTAACAAACACTTAGCGCCATCTCGCGGCCAAGTTTTCAGCAAGGAACTCCATTGACAGATGAATGAAAGTAACAAACACTTAGCGCCATCTCGCGGCCAAGTTTTCAGCAAGGAACTCCATTGACAGCTGAATGGAAATAACAAACACTTAGCGCCATCTACACGGAACTAATTTGACAGTTTTCTTCCCCAGAGAGCCTCAGGGTTGATATTTCCAATGTCAGATACCTTCTATCCCTGGAATAAATTTTATTTTGTTTTTATAGAGGAACTGTCAAAATTCAAAATGATTCTGTCCTTCTCCACTGGTACCTACTACGCTTTGGAATGAGCACCTAGCTTCAACTTCCTGACTGACCGACCCCTTCACAGTTCAAAAGTGCCTGTAATTGGTTTGATTGTAACAAATGCTATGAGTTTGAGTTTGATGGAGCGCTACTCACTTCTGGTTGCAGTACTCGCAGGCGTGCGGCCTCTTCTGGTGCTTGCGGCGCGGCTTCTCCTCGCCACTCTTCAGCGAGGACGACTTCGATTTCATTTTAGATTTTTTCTTCACTGGTCTGCAAAAGTAAAATATTTCATAATGTTTATGTGTAACTAAAGAGGAGCTCGTGGCACGTAATAACAGCCGCACGGCTTGCCGCGGTTGCTCCGTGGATGGGCGACCAGCTTTACATACCGAGACTGCTCCGTGCCTCGGAGAGCACGTTAAGCCGTTGGTCCCGGCTGTCATTCGTGGATCTTTGACAGTCGTTACGGGGCGTCAGAAGCTCGAAAGCTTAACAAGCAGTCTTACCAAGGGGCATCGTGTTACCCAGTAACTGGGTTGTGGAGATCAGATAGGTAGTCGCTCCGTGTAAAATCCTGCTATTCAGCTGCATCCGGTTAGACTGGAAGCCGACCCCAACTTAATAATAATTTTTAATAATTTATTTAATCAAAAATAAAAATGTTAACTTATACTTGACTTTTGCTAGTTCACAACATAGATAGGTGTTGCAAGCAGCACCCTTACCAAGTTACAAAATAACTTGTATCGAGGGCAGTGGTACAGCCCACACACACTTCAGGTTCACGAACAAGTTGCGCAGAACAAGTGATTTAAGCTAAACATAACATAGACCATCATTACAGGTTTGGGAAAATTACTATTTATTTATTTGACATTTGGATTATTCGTGTTTGTTTATGTGTGTGTGTGTGTGTGTGTGTGTGTGTGTGTGTGTGTGTGTGTGTGTGTGTGTGTGTGTGTGTGTGTGTGTGTGTGTGTGTGTGTGTGTGTGTGTGTGATGTGTGTGTGTGTTGTGGGCAGGCAGATGGTGATGTTTACATGTTGTGTTTGTTTTTTTTTTTTTAGTTATACAACTAAACTACTTATTATCCCCTCTGATGGTTGTATACTAAGAGGCTGTTCTGTTTTCTGAAGTTAATTTAGTAAAACTGAAGTTTGTTTTTTTGAACGAGCTAAGCTCTTGAACTACCAGTCAGATTTGAAAATATCTTTTTGCATTTGATAGCTCAGTTCTTGAGGAAGTAACATCACGCTGCGACCCTTAGGAGCCGAGCAAACAGAAAAAAGGTCAGCCAGCAGCTAGTCATTCATACAAGGTGTAATTTAAACAAGTAACAACCTCTACCTTCAGAGGTCATTGTACTCATCATTATGAGCAACTTTTAAAAAATTCGCTGTTCCCTATACTGTTCTTATAACTCCTCAAAATGTAGGGAACAGCAGATTTTATGTCGCGATTTCAGTTTTGGTCCCATAGTAAAAGTTGTTTGTCATCATGAGTACATTGACCCTTTAAGAGGTTGTCACTTATTTAAATGGCATCTTGGATAATTTAGATACTTACATGAGAGATCGATTATTAGGCCAAATATTGTTGGTTAATGATGAGTATGTACTTAGTTAATAAGTCATTATAAATAAATACACGCCTTCTTCCAAGGGGGGCAGGCAGAAGCTACAGCACGCCACCTGCTACGATTATTACATACTCCTTTTGCCTCGTTTACGTTCCTACATCAGCTAGAATATTGTGTTACCATGACAACTTGGGTGCAGTGCTGTCAACAGTGTCAATCCTGCCATCAGCTGGAATGAGAGCTCACTTCAACAAGTTTCCATGGTGAGATCTTTACAGAATCGACTGGCTGATCATACGATTGGCCTGCCTTTTCCCAACTATGTTGGGGTCGACTTCTAGTCTAACCGGATGCAGCTGAATACCAGCATTTTACATGGAGCAACTGCCTATCTGAACTCCACAACCCAGTTACTGGGTAACACGATACCTCTTAGTAAGACTGGTTGTCAGACTTTGTCAGGCTTCTGACGACCCGTAACGATTGTCAAAGATCCACGAATAACAGCCACGCACGGCAGGCAAGGAGGGGTCTCGGTATATAAAGACGGTCACCCATCCACGGAGGAACATCAGCACGCATAGCTTAACCGATCGATCGACCCGTGCGGCTGTTATTATAAGCCACGAGCCCCATACGCACGCCGGTAGCGAGTACTAAATAATAAATAAATATGACAGTGTGTCTGTACGTACTTCTTAGCGGCATCTTGTTGCTGTTGCTCCGCGGGTTCGTCGTCCACTTCCGGTTTGGTGTCTTCTCCTTCCGTCTTGAGATCATCTTTATCTTTAACAATATGATGTCCGAGTTACAAAGCAGCTTTGGTAGAGCTTGCACACTGAAACGAGGCGCCCCACTCCTTACATTTGTATACATGCTCTACGGTCGATGCAGTGGTGGGGCGCGTCATTTCAGAGTAGACCGGCTCTAGTGTGCTAGATTCTGACGTTATTTAGACTATTATGGTAGATTTTAGTAGCAAATGGTAGATTTTATATTGGTAGTTTAAAAATGCCCGTGGTAGTTTACAAATATCTAAAGAAGTATTCAAGTACCCATGGTAGTTTTCAAATAATCATGGTAATTTTTCCCACTGACCTTGCGCATGCGTGAGCACGTGGCGATGCATCTTGCTGCTGGTGATGAAGCCGCGGCCGCACTTGTAACACTTGAAGGGCCGCTCGCCCGTGTGCGTCCTCATGTGCACTCTCATGTACGACGCCGTGCTGATGCTCTTGTGGCACACCTCGCAGGCGCGTGCGCCGCGGCGCCGCGGGGAGGGCGGCGAGGCCGCGCGGGGCGAGGCCGCGTGCGGGGCCGCCCACGTGTTCGACGGGAAATAGTCCTCGTCGGACTGGCTGCGGAAGAAACATATCTATATCAAATTCTAATTATTTGATTAGGCTTCCGTACGTTCAAATGAAAAAACACAACCCATAAAAAAAAAAAAATTTCACTCGTGTGCCTGTCTGTCCGTCTGTCACAGGCAATTTGCTCCGGATCTACAGGACCGATTAAAGGTTGCTGCGTATTTATACACGTCAACATTAAATAATGTTTTTAATACTAGCCGAATTCGGTGTGTCCTAACTAACTGTTCTGGGAAGAACAACCGAAACAAACTCCGCGGTCAGTCTCTTTTAAAGTCCAGTAGCCCTAGACAAAGTAACATTCAATTAGCGATGACGCTTAATAGTAGAACAGTCAAAAAATGTATGGGGTTGACAAAAGCTATTTATTGAAACGTCACGTGATCATGTCAATGTCACTGAAGCTGTAGCGATTGTAGGAATAGAAGCGAACGGTGCCCTCAGCACCCTAATTGCGTAACACAATCGAAATCTGAATCATTTTGAAGCAAATTGCTAGTCCATTGCTTCATATTATGTTCGAAAAATTTATCTGACGTAAATAACAATCATAATGAATGTTGTTGAATTGTCAAAATGACACCGATTCCGATTGACAGTGTGTTACGCAATTGCTCCGCGGATATACACAATCTTGATCAGGCCATAAGCTGAGCGTGCAGGTTAATGTCTCAGATGGTCTTTCGAAGAAAGCACTGTGAAATAGTATTGACAAAACAAGATGGCGGCGCTAGTTCCCACCAGCCCCTCGTAGCGTTGTACTCACCTATCTTCATCCTTCACATCCATCCCGTCATCCGGCCTGTCGTCCAGCCCGTCACCCGGCCCGTCAACGGCGTCCTCCGGCGCGTCCGCCGGCTGCTCGTCGTCCGTCAGCTCGCGCTTGATGGTGACGTCAAAGTCCACCTTCACCTCCTCTATCAGTATGTCTAGCTTGGGCACCAGCTCCTTCTGGTCCTCGTCTGGCGCCTGCAACCAATAACCAACTTATTTTATATGTCAACAACAACACACATACAATACAATAATGAAAAACCCGGCCAAATGCGTGTTGGACCGCGCACAACGAAGGGTTCCGTAGTTAAGATGAATTTATCCCAAAATAAACTTAATTACGTAGCCGGATTAGTACATTTTGATACAATTGGAGAATGTTTGTTATTGCATTCGAGGCGGAATTTTTCACCCGAGCCGTAGGCGAGGTTGTTTTTGAGCCGAGATCTGCAATAACAAATGTCCACGTGTATCAAACGACGTTTTTCAATACACTTTTGAAGAAATAAAATAAAATAACGAAAAATATTTTTGTCGTGAATTTATCACATATCAGGAAACTATAATTTAAATTTTCTTTTTTTTTTTTAAAGCCGATAAACAGCATATTATGAAAATTCTAATATTTTTGAGTTTAGAACACAAATAAATGTTAATTTGTTCATAAACGTTTTTTTTTTATTGTAATAATCATGGTTTTTGATGATATTCTATTTATAAACATTATTTTTTATATTCAAAAATATTAACGCCGTAAAGACGCATATCTCTTTACCGAGATTAAAAAAAAATCAATCATCTCCGAATAGAGAGGACCGTCTCGCGCCAGTTTCATTTCGGCACTTGGCACCAACATGCGCCAAAATGAAACTGGCACGAGACGGTGTGAATAGAGGCATTGGACCAATTTGGACTAAGTATACTTATAAGTTAATTGTGGCAATTTTTATTCCCGCACACGTGTTGGAAAATGAAAAATCGCACGCGTGTGAAATATATTGCATTGTGAACTTAATCGTAGTGCGGTATGAACCAGTTTTCGAAGATGAGTATTGAAAAACATGTTCTCCCAAACATCGATATACGTCACGGTCAATTGTCCAACTGCAAATGTAAGTTATAAGGGTTCAGTTTATTCCTTTTGAGGTACGGAACCATAAAATAGGCAGCCATGGGCACTGCCGACAAAAGTGACAACTAAAACGTATAACTATGCATAGCATGTGAAGATGTCGAGGTGTCGCGGCGTCACGGTGACGCGAACCCGTAACATTTCCCCCTAAAGAAGTCTTCACTTCAAAAAAACCTCGGCGCATCCTCTGTAAATTACCATTGCCATTTAAACACAAACATAATCAGCCTATAACGTTCCCACCGCTCGCGCTGGGACACACGCCTCGTCTCTGTGACAGGGACTGGTATTTAACTAATTTTTTTTTTCACCAAGTTGTCGGATTTGAGTTGTTATAAGTTCAACTCATCTTGTCACGGGGGCGAGATTTTGGGTTCAAGTTTTCCTGAATTTTCATAACCCATGTGGTCTAGTTGTCATACGGTTCTATGTTCTATGTTAATGGATTTGGTTTCCGCACTTAGTCCTTCATGTGGACCATTGTGCGTGGGCCATGGCGGCCGTCGGGGGTTTGTTTGTTTGTTGTCATACGGTTAAGTAGTCATTGAATCGAGTTGAAATAAGTTTGAGTTGTCATAGGAAAGAATTGTCAGGATCGACTTACTTAGGTGTTCTGAAATTTTTTATAAGCTTTATGTTATTATTTATTTGAAAAAGTTGACGTTGTTGTTTTCTTGTTTTTGACAATAAACCAGTTATGTCTGCTACTTGGTGATTTAATCAGCAAATAATAGTCCACTAGGTTTAGCACGATAATAGGGTTCAGTTACCAGGGGACGAGTCTTCGAGGTCAAGTTGTCGCGAGGGCGAAATGTCAGGATAGTGCTGCCGTTATAAGGTCGAACTGTCATGGGGCTAAGTTATCAAGGGGCGAGTTTCCGAGTGCGAGTTGTTTTTTCATCAAGTATTCATACAAACCTCCTCTTTGATGTCCTTGTGCGCCGGCGCTTCGGGGCCGGGCAGCTGGTGCGGGCCCACGTCTTGTTCCCAGAACAAGTCCTCAGATTTAGGCTTGTTGTCCAGCTCAGCCAGCGCGGGCGCAAGCAGCTGTTCCTCTAGCTCCTTTAGGTACGGCAGGATCGCGTTGTAATCTACAATGAATAAATAAACACACATACAGAAACTACAGGACGCCACCTGCTAGGATCCTTACATACTGGCCTTACAGGCTGCTCGTTTGTGGAATGCATTGCCAGTTCAAATAAAACGCGCGCAGTCGTTACCTATGTTTAAAAGGCTCGTAAAGGAACATTATTTGTCGTTGTGATCGTGTTCACGTAACTGTAAATATCTTTAGTCTTCATTTGTTTTCGTTGCTTATATTTAGTATGTATGTATTTATGTATCTATTATTTAGGTTATGTATGTATCTATTTTAGTATAATATTGTAAGTAGGCATTTATTATTTGCACCAAAGACAGCCCCATTTCATATCCAGGCAAATCACTGTCCATTCTATGGTTGCCTGGAAGAGATTGCAGAAAGCGATAAGGCCGCCCATTGTATATTTTGTAGTTTGTGTCTTTTTTTTTGTTATGTATTTTTGTGGTGTACAATAAAGTATATATAAATAAAATAAATAAATAAATAATACTCCTTTTTACGTTCATACATCTGGTCACACACGCGCGGCGGTGGCGAGTACTGCGCACCTGACCTTTCTGAAGAACATCACCAATAAGGTCACTATATTAAGTATTTCTAGGGACCATATAAATCTTCCAGTATAAGTCAAGAAATTTTTAGTTTGTCTTTTTTTTGATAAACAAATAAACGAAGTATTATTGCATATTGAAATTTTGAATTTGCCAAATTGTATGTTTAAATGGTTAATACGAAGCCGCGTCTCTTACAACTTACATTGATGCGTCACTCGTCAGTCACAAGTACCACGCTTGTTCACCAAATCAGACATAAAAGAGGCTGTGACGTAGTAGACGCGAGACTACGCCGTAACACGTACTACGCTACACCGTAGCACGCACTATGCTACACCGTAGCACGCATTATGCTACGCCGTAGCACGCTCTACGTTACGCCGTAACACGTACTACGCTACACCGTAGCACGCACTACGCTACACCGTAGCACGCATTATGCTACACCGAGCACGCATTATGCTACGCCGTAGCACGCACTACGCTACACCGTAGCACGCACTACGCTACACCGTAGCACGCATTATGCTACGGCGTAACTTGCAACGGGCTATAATCGTCCACTAGGTACAATTCAATTTACGTTGTGGTTGTGGTCGTTGTGGTTTACAGGGGCCGTAGATCATAGATCCATCATGATTCCAGTGTGAGAGAGAGAGAGAGAGACGGGAGCTATTATATAACCTATAGCACCATCGTTTTTTCACAACAGAACCATGATGGCTCCATGATCTTTTTTCACAATACGGCCCCAGAAGAAAAATGAGTGAACCGAAAAAAAAAATTGAATTTTGTAATTTATCTCCATTGCCTAGGGTAAATTTTGCTATAAGACTAAAAATGGATAGCACGACTTCTCGAGAATACTCGCGACTACTAGCGGGATGTCGATTGATTAGCAAAGTTATCAATGAATCCTACAAATACTCATCATTTCCCTGCGCTTATACCAAATTATCTGGGGTCAGCGCAAAGTGCCTTTGACTTCCACACTTCTTTACCAGTCGTTATCTCGGTAGTCCGATCATATTGTGTGGTAATCAATCTCAGCTTAATGGCTAAGCGTATGACTTTTTATCCCGGAGTATGTCTTCATGGGGCATTTTATTGCAATGTTGTAGTTATCCGACTTGTACGCAGGCGGAGCTGCGGGCCTATGTTAGTATGATGATATGATGAACGTACCGTACGGCTCTCCCTCCAGCTTGTCTTCTGGGTGCGTCTTGTCGAAGTGTGCCGTCAGCAGCTCGAAGCTGAAATGAACACCGCCACTTTCAATTACATGTTTTAGGGTTCCGTACCTCAAACGGAAAAAAAAACGGAACCCTAATAGGATCACTTCGTTGCCCGTCTGTCTGTTAGTCTGTCAAGACCCTTTTTCTCAGGAACGCGTAGAGGTATAAAGTTGAAATTAATATCAAATACGTAGGTCTATGGCCCCTTAAGAGTTCCAAAAAAATCAAGCTACTACCTCAACGCAATGAAAACATACGGCCATTTATGCGACATATTTTGATACTCGCAAATAAATTAAATCCTATAGGGTACTTCCCGTTGACCTAGAATCATGAAATTTGGCAAGAAGCAAGGTCTCACATCACAAGTAAACGACAAAGTCCAAAAATTATTAATTTGTAATTTTATCACATAAAAAATATTTTTTTGGGATTACAATGTTAAGTTTGTTGATGGGATAAATTCTTTTCAAATACGGTACCCTTCATTGTGCGTGGTCCGACACGCACTTGGCCGGTTTTTTTTTAATATTACTAGCGAGCTGGCCTGCTTCGCACGGTATTTACAATTTGACAAAACATGAATGTTTATCAAGTTTTAAATACCGTGCGAATATTAATGTATTAAACCTTCCGGTATAAAGTCGCCAAATAATGGTGAAAACCGCACCAAAATCCATTGTGTAGTTTAGACGAGGCGGTCACACAGACAAGACACGAAAGGCGACTTTATTATGAAATAAGTATAGACAGAGATGAGATATAGACGACCCGCCTGAAGCTATACATTTCCAGCATAAGCTGACCTCTCATTGTACGGAAATCCAATACAACGCGAGATTAGCTTATACTGGAAATGTAGCCGCGAGTACGTGGTCACCGCCGCCGCACTCCTGCGATGCCAGGGACAGCGCAGATACATTGCCATCCCAGAGATAAGGCTGACACGTATCATGTGCCTGTCATTGCGGGGGCGAGCATATGGCGTGTGGTACTCACCGGGAGTATATCTTGAAGCATATGCGGCACTGGTAGCGCTCGGCGAGGTGGATCCGCTTGTTGTGGCGCCCCAGCTTGCTGGCCGTGATGAACGACTGGCCGCACGCGCTGCACGTGTACGGCTTTTCGTCTGGAAGTAATGACAACTAATGTAACGTAGCATCTACACAACTAGTTATACTAGACCAGCGACCCGCCCCTGCGTCGCACGGGTTTTACGACTTGACAAAACATCGATAGTTTAGCAGAGCACTGCAGCTTCACAGACACGAAAAGCCAATTTAATTGATATTATGTACTAGCTGTTGCCCGCGGCTACGACCGTGTGGATGTCCTTATTTGAATCGGATTTTGTTCACAATTTCATGGGTTTTCATTTTTTTGCATTTAGTAAAAAGCTATTATTTTGACATTACAAACAGACAGTTCAATTTTATTCATTTGTATAGATATAAAAGTAGTGATAGACACAATGTGAATTTTGCCGAATGTTCGGTTAAAATATGTCCTGAAGCTAAAGTATCTTTGACAGAAGTCCCATGTAATATGTATGTGATATGGCTGTACTCTAAATAAATAAATTATATTGTGAGCCTATCCCCATCAACCAGACACGAATTTACTTGCCACTGTTGTGAATTAGAAAAACATAGAAGTGATATGCCTGCTCTGGGGATGGAATCCAGGAGCCCACACTCGGCGACCGCGCTTTGGATAGTTTAAACCACAACAGTAATTAATATAAACAACATTATTATTTTCTTACCTGTGTGTGACCTCACATGTAGTTTTAAATAATAGCTCAAAGTGAACTGCTTCTGACACGCAAAACATTTGTAAATTTTCTCTAAATTATTAAACTCTGCTTCGTCCATACTGTTCTCTTTTAAATCTTTACTATTCATACTATTTCCATTTTCCATTTCACTATTTTCATTATTAATTTTCCCGTTACTCAAAGAATTTGTTTCATTATTCTGCGGGTCATTATTAATAGAATTTGTGTCATTATTAGTAATAATTTGACTATTCTGAGCTTGTTCTGCACGGTGTTCGTTATTTACACTTCCGTTACATTCCGAATCAGGAGCAATCCCATTACTAATAACATCAGTTGCTTTCTCCTCACCAATATAACCATCCTCAGGTTTAATTTCAACATCAAACTCAAATTCTTTCTTAATTTTAATCATCTTTTTATTTAATCTTTTCTTTTCTTTTTTAATTTGTTTCTTTTTAAATTGATTTCTTAATCGCAATCTGTAGCTAGTCATTCTATTCTTGTGCACGGTCACATGCTGGTCCAGCTCGTGCAAAGCGTTGTAACTAATGTTACAGACCGAACAACCGTAGAACTTGAATGTAGCATCCGTTATCTTCTCAGAACAATAAGTACTCTTCTGGCCATTCTTCTCCTTCTTTCTCTTTTTCAGAACTGGTTTTGGGCCCGTATCTTCAGTTTTAGGCGGTATTTCAATATTGATGGACGTTTGTGATGTTGGCGGTGGATTGTTGAATGGTTCTAGCAGTTGTGCCGGTTGTGTATTATTGTAGTTAGTATTAGTTTGTTGGTACGCCTGGTATATGGACTGCTGTAGCTTGCTGGGGTATGGGTAGGACTGGGCGGCGTAGCTATCGTATGCTGGGTACTCATACGAGCTCAGCGGATCAATGTCCATGTTTCCTGGTCTTTCGGCTGCTGCTTGGTTCATATTGTGGACCTGAAAACATTAATTTAAAATAAATTAGGTATTTAACTTGAAACAAGTGTGTAACAAAGCTAACTAAATTAAATCTTATATTGTCCACTCGCATCAACAGTGCCACCATTGGGACTGGAACGAAAAATCTAAAAAGTCCATTGCACAAATTGGGTCCTGGATTTTTTTTTGCGGACAGTGCACTGTTATTTTTTTTTTAATGCTGCTGCAGTTGTCGTTTTTGTATTGACAGAAAGCAATTGAAATTCTATTTTAGTTAGGTGGCGTTGGTTGCAGAAGGCATGACAAAATATTGAGTAGCGTGTATACAACCGCAGCTCAGCGCGGGGCGGCCGGGGGCTCGACGCGGGTGACGTTTTTACAGAGATTATTATTTGTATTTCAAAACTTTGGAAGAACAATGGTACTATTATGATATCATTTGATGCAAACTGACTAAGACTAATTTAAAGTAAAAAAAAAAATAGGGTTATCGCTTTAGATTTTGAAATAATTATATAATTGTTTTTTTACTGGCGTAATAAAAACAAATGAATAAAAAAAAAAGTCATTTAAAGTTATAAAACAAGCTATGTAGTGCAGCGGTCGGGCCACTTGAGGAAACAGTCATAAGTTCACTATCAGTTCATAGAAATGTTTTGTTTACAAGCCGAGTATAAGTAGCTCGGTAACCCAGCGCGCGGCGAAATTAAATTTTCCGGGACACTTGAGCCGGAGGGGGGACACGTGACTGGTGGTCTGGCCCTGGTTCAGTTCCTATTCTACCCGCTTTACTTGGTTAGAGCTCCATACCCAAAGGGTAAAACGGGACCCTATTACTAAGACTCCGCTGTCCGTCTGTCACCAGGCTGTATCTCATGAACCGTGATAGTTAGACAGTTGAAATTTTCACAGATGATGTATTTCTGTTGCCGCGCTATAACAACAAATACTAAAATACAATAAAATAAATAAGTAAGGGGCATCCCATACAACAAACGTGATTTTTTTGCTAGTTTTTGCTCGATATTGCTAAAGGCAACAAGTAGACGCTTGAAATATTCACAGAATATTTAGTTATATATTCACTTTAACAAATAAATTAAAATTAAACAAATATTTAAGGTGGCTCTCCCATACAACAAACGTGATTTTTTTGCCGTTTTTATAGATTGGTAGCGAACGTGCGCGAGCCCGACTCGCACTTGGCCGGTTTTTTTATTTTGCAAGATTTTTTACTGAATAAGGAATGACGTGGTAAAGCAACGTTGCAGTTTAAAAGAAGATGAATGGACAAACATTGACAAGAGTATGCTTTGGTCATGTTGAGAGGTTGAGTGAAAGACAATTAACAAAAGGTACAAGGCAGATAAGAGTGGAAACGCCGGGAGCGGACACCCTAGAAGGCCATATAGTGACCTTATTGGTGTTATCCAGAAAGGTCATGTGCATAGTACTCGCAACCGGCAGGGTGTATAATCTCATCTCAGTATTTGTATAGCGTTTGCCTACATTTTTGACATTTGGTTGTCGCTGGCATGAGACTGTGACTTGAATTTGAATGTTGGTACGAGAATTGGCCTTCAGATGTTTGAACATAAAGAAAACAAAAGGAGTATGTAAGAATGATAGCAGGTGGCGGTCTGCCTACCCACATGTGAAGAAGGCGTGAGCTTTTCCAATTACCTCCAACGCCTTGTTATTTACTGAAGTTTAATAATGTCTTTTGTTACTGTTGAGCATGTGAAGTTTCATATAACTTATAAATATAATATAAAATGTTTTTTTTTTGTGTCTGTGGATGTTTGCTGTAACCTAATACTGTAAACCTCTGCTGGCTACTATCATTATTTTACTGTAAGTTTCTCATTGGGTGAAATTTTTTAATCATTTGTTTTCAATATACAGATTCTTTAGCCACAATAACTAGTGTTTAACACTTGTATTTATTATCAAGTAAAAGTGATTACTTCAGTAAAAGTAATTACTCAAGTAATGAATTTCATTCTATAGTTTAGTAATTGCTTGAAGTTAGAACTGTCAACGGTTAGAATTCTTAGCCAAGTAATAGTCACCATTTTCTTTACTTAAGAATTGAGAATTTGATCATTTTGCGTTTGATTTTGCGGTCATAGCAATGGAAAGCATCGAAGCGGCTTTTGGTGTTATAGATGGTATCAATAACAATATAAGTAGGTACCTACTACCGGAGATAACGACAGGTGTACATACTACCAGAGATTGTATTTGCTGAGCATAGAAATGGCTTCGTGATGTAGATCCATTTCTGATTCATCATAATCATCATTATTTTTTTTTCATTTGATGATGTTTTAATAAGAGATTTCGCTTTTCCAAAAGTGTTGAGATGAATGTGATTTTACCGAGCATTATGGGTTCTTTACAATCAGAGACACAAACAGGGCTTCAGACAAAAAGACCATGCTAGATAACGAAATTATAATAAAGCATAGTAGCTAGGTAGGTATACAAAATACTGAGTAACAATAGAGGCCTCATTAAATTCCTCTTTTATTTACTCCCATGAATGTTTCGTCTTCGCTCGTGGCTAACGTGGTAATAACAGCCGCACGGGTCAATCCAACATGTTACGCTATGCTACGCTTGCCGGGGTTGGTCCGTAGATGGGTGACCATCTTTACATACCGAGACTCCTCCATGCCTTGGAAAGCACTTTAAACCGTTGGCCCCGGCTGTCATTCGTGGATCTTTACCTACGGGTCATCCGAAGCCCGAAAGTCTGACAACCAGCCTTACCTACCAAGGGGTATTGTATTACCCTGTTACTGGGTCGTGGAGGTCAGATAGGCAGTCGCTCCATGTAAAATACTAGTATTCAGCTGCATCCGGTTAGACTGAAAGCCGACCCCAAGATAATTGAGAAAAGGCTAAGTAGATAGAGGCAGATTGATTGATTGAATGTTTCTTCTTCAAAGCACTCATAGCGTTGGTTTGTTCGGAAGTTAAAATAGCATCATATTTTTGAATTACATTTAGGAATTTATCCTTTTCCAGACTATAGAATGGTTTTTTCGTGCTTCAGACATACATTATAATATCACATATCATAACAGATCTTGAACTCGCCGTAATGACACCAGACTTCAAACCCACACAGTGAGATACAAGCTATGAAATTAAAAATCACATGTCAGTAACTACTTCATGTGTAAAAAGATACTTTCCATTTTTGTTGAGTTATGTCATGTTAAACGTTTTGTATCTCCCAAGAATCACTTCTTTTCTTTAGAAACAAATTAAATGAAATTATTAACTATAAAACATAGTTTTTTAAAGTTGGTTTTATCAGAATTAAAAAGAAAAATAAATTTTAAGTTATAAATAAATAAATAAATAAATATGTTTGGACATATCACACAACGCCATCTAGCCCCAAGCTAAGCAACCTAATGCTTGTGTTATGGTAACGAGATGGCTGATAAACTACTTATATACATTTTTTTTTTTTTTTTTTGTAAATACATACATATTATAGATAGAAAAACACCCAGACTCGGAACAAATACTTGTAGGTCGTACAAATATTTGTTCCGTGCGGGAATCGAACCCGCGACATGCTGCGCAGCAGTCAATCGCTCAACCACTGCGCCAACCGTGTCGTCAAATAGTTATATTATAGAAGTTATATTATAGATGTTAAAGTAAAATAATCTACACCTTACGTATGCCTTCTAATGAAACAAAACGCAGTAACCAAGTGTTACCAGAACGAAACAACTATCAAGCATATATTCTTACTAAGCATTTACTCAAGTAAGTAACGTACATTACTTGACTATAGAATAAGATTTTGTAATGAAGAATTCTACCCTCAAGCAATGACTTCATTGAGAAATTACTTAGCAGCAAGTAATTGCTTCATTATAAATACGGGCCTTAGTGATCTGACAACAGCCACCAAATAAAGTTTGTAAATAAACAAGTAGTTTGCGGAACCTAGTGAGTGCATTATAGGGACTATCTTCATGATTTTCAGCATACATTTGGCCGAAACTAAGAACCTCTCCAAATATTTGTATTCCTTCTTTCCTATGAGCAGACGTTTTTAAGCCCAATAGTGGGATAACAGAGGCTTTATAAGTTAAACAAAGTACCAAGACCACAAATATTTTAGTTTAGAACATACAACTTGTATCATTTCTGAGCTTCTTAAAAGTTCAAAGACCATAATCCATACAAAACCCTGTTATAATATAGACACATCTCAATGATAATGAACAGTGTTAATTATACGACATAACGCGAATATCACACATTCCGAAGCTGCCGATAATAATATATCAAAACAACGTGTTTTCTGCACCTGTATCCTCAAAAATATGTAAACACGACACTCAAATATGTTTTTCCACCACTTTTACAGTCGAAACAGCGTTTTAAACTACACAGAATGTCGTTCCACGTACTAATCGATACTCTCGACGTAAAAAACTTACCTGATGTTGAGTTGTATAGCACAAAAAAACACTTTTTTTATTAGATTCACAAATTAGTTTTAACGATGAAATTCATGTGTTTTCCCACCAAAACTCTTTAAATAACATGTTCATTGTATGTTACGTATAGTATACACTATAATTATCACTAAAAAACACAATTTAAAGTTCAATAAGGCAATTAAAACAAAGAATAATCAATTCGTAAATTCACATTTTTTTTCTCGCGTGACTAGGTAAACTGCTATGGCCGTCATTTCGGTGTTGCCAACTTAGTATTTTAATTTACCATATAATTCTTGAACGTTTTTTAGGATTCCGAAAGATTTATTTTTTGCAAGAATTCGATGACAGTAAATCTTGGTCTAAATTAAACATAACTAAAAAATCAAATAAAAACACTTATTGAACTATAATCCAAAACATGTAATGCAGAACTGTTTAAGTAGAAATACAATTACTGAAAGTTATTATTATAATAATAACGCAAAATAATGAACTTATTCTCAACCAATATTTTGTTCCTAAGCCGTGAATGTCTGCAATGCAATGATTTACGCACAATAGAGATTATTAGAAATGGGAGGCATACTATACCTTTTTTAGGGTTCCGTAGAACCCTTATAGTTTCACCAAATATAATTTTGTCATAGTTTAAGTCATAGTAATCATGCCGACAACGTTACCCCCTTAACAGCTAAACCATTGTTTTTGGATATGTGAAAAATATTCACAAAAGTTGTCCATAACGAAGTTATAAGGAAAACTATCGCTAATTAACGAGTACTAGTCGACCAACTAATAAAATGTATTTGGTTAAGTAAAACTTTCGTAAAAATTCCATAAAAATAACTTTTTTCATAGTTTTTGAAAAATAGAAGTTTTTAAAAGTAGTTAGTAGTAGTTTTTATAAGTTTTTTGTTTTTGTTTTTTTTTTATGAAAAAGCAACTTATTTTTGCAGTCGTTTTTGTTTTTTGTAAACAATACTGTGCATGCGTAAATATTCATCCCAACTACGGAACCCTTCACTGTGCATAGTTTGACACACACTTGGCCAACATTTGTTTTCAGGGTTCCGTACCTCAAAAGGAAAAACGGAACCCTTATAGGATTACTTCGTTGTCCGTCTGTCTGTCTGTTTGTCTGTCTGTCTGTCAGTCTGTCAAGACCCTTTTTCTCAGGAACGCCTGGAGATATCATGTTGAAATTAATATTAAATACGTAAGTTTAAAGACCCTAGTCCTAAAACTAACAAGCTTCTAAGTCAACGCAATAAAAAAATAAGGGCATTTATGCGACATATTTTGATACTCTCAAGTAAATCAAAACATAGCGTACTTAGCGTTAACCTAGAATCTTAGAAAGAAGCAAGGTCTCACAGCACAAGTAAAGGAAAAAGTCCAAAAGTTGATAACTTGCAATTTTATCACATTATTTTTTTTTTTTTGGGATTTCAGTGTTGTTTGTTTTAAAGATAAATATTTTGAACTACGGAACCCTTCATTGTACGTGGTCTGACACGCACTTGGCCGGTTTGTTTTTTATAATAGGGGTACATATTTATTTTTCTGCACCTCCTATCGGCAATTCTCACTATCATAAAATTGCCCCAAGGAATGCAGGAATCTGTTTCTGGCAACTTTATTCATATCTGTCAAACTGCCAAGGTCATCATAATTTCATGTTGCATTATACGTGTTCAGGTTTTCCGATGCTTAAATTACTTATAACAAAAAAATATATAACTAAAATATATCTTTATTTATTTATCAACAAGTTTTGTGAAACTAAAATAAATATTTTAACAAAATTAACTTACTGATCCTATCGTATAACGAAACGCAGAGCACAATATATAATAAAAGCGGGAAACTTCAGTGGCCACAAATTCACAAAATTGCGTTCTGAGTGCTTTAATTATTCTGAGGTTCTGAGTTTCTGATAGATTGGTTAGTTATGGAAACCAGAATCGGGTGAAGTGATAGTACCTAATAGTATTTTGACAGATAGACTGACCCTAGGGCTAGGGACATTTGGGCCCCAAACCTAAAGTACTACGGTGACACATCGCATTAGTAGGTAATTGTATTTACGCCGTATTTACGTTTATGTATTTTGAGTCTTTTAAATTCAACATTAAGAAATTTTAATTTCATAAGAATAGTATTAACGTAGTAAGGAGAAAACAATTAATTCTGAGCGTTTTTACTTTATAGTAGGAGTTAGGTGTGGTGGTTTAGAATGGGATTTTATAGAGATCCTATTCCATACGTACCTAGATAACATATTTTATAATTCTGAGGCCGCTATGAACTAAACCACTATTTAAGAGATAATTATATATTTTTCAGTTCATTGACTTAATTATTTAAGTCGCAACCAACTGGTTTCATTAGCCGTTTAGACAACCGCCTAGCCGTTTCACTAAACGGCGCCGTTCAACTAGAGCAGCTTGAATGATATTCTTCCATTCAATGAAACGGCGGCAAAACACTTGGATCGATATCGTTTAACCGTTTCCATAGCCCCATTTAAATTTAGTTCCATTTGCTGCCACCTAGCGCTGAAATCCATACTGTCATTATGGCGTCGACAAGCCACAATATTTCTGGATTATTATTATACTCTTTGATTTCTGGTGTTTCTTTACGCAAAACCGAATCGGGCCACCCCGACTCCACGAAGTATTTTGGCTGGAACTTCCAGAGCTAGAGTGTATATAAAAATCCGGAGGCGCGAAGGGAGGGCAACCCCCGCCCGCTGTACGTTTATGGGCCTTTTACACGAGGCCAATAGCTGAGACATTCCAGTAAGCCAATAAAAATGTATCGTCTAAATAGAGAGAATCCACTGCATTGGATTGTCCTCAAGACAATGATGAAGCCAGGCCAGTGAAATAGAATGATTTAATTTTTTTATTGTATTGGCTTATTGGGTTGTCTCAGCTAATGGCCTCGTGTAAAATGCTCTTGGGCGAGGGGGTTGCACTTCTGTAGCGCCGGAGACGTAGCAAAGCAGATGGCCCTATTATGTAAATAACTGACTGGAGCTACCCTGAGCATCAGCCAGCCAGTTCATTAATTATATTACGTCGTTGCGACTTTAAGACCTCTTATCTATGAGAGAAAATCGATAAATAACCGTCACTGAAAAAAATATTAAGGCGAAAGCGCCAGGGTAGCCCGCGAAATTCAAAATTTCTTACGTTTTTTGCAATTCGCAAGTCAGTATTAGGTTTTATGTTGATCAAAATTTGATTCGCGACCGTAACAAGTATGTATGTACAGAATTATAATCATTAAAGTCATCAATACAACTCTTTAAGACCAGGTAATCCTGTTGAATGACTATTTCATGAAATCTTGACATTTGAGGATTGTACTAACCTAAGGAGTTGTATTACTGATTCTAATGATTATAATTCTGTAAATACATATTTGTTACGGTAGCGAATCATACTTTAATCAACATACAACCTAAGACTGACTTAGAAATTACAGAGAACGTAAGAAAATTTGAATTTCGCGGGCTGTCCTGGCGCTTCCCCCTTAAGGAAACCAACTAGAACAAAAAATATAGGTCTGTATCAGCCACATATTTTCCTGCTTTTTACTTTGCTTTAGTCAAAATGAAAAGTAGAATCATAGTAAAAAAAAAGAGAGGGTCTAAAGTTGCAACGACGAATTTAGAAGTATCAGCTGAATATCATTCAGGTCGCTAGTTGAATGGTGCCGTTTAGTGAAAAGGCCAGGCGCTTGACTAAACGAATAATTGGCTGCGACATAAAAAGCAGTCTTACTTCAATCCACGAGCTCAAAAAAATTGCAGTCGAGCATTTTATGAAAAACTTGCTTCGAAATTATGGCTTTTTTTATTTTGACTGGTACATAATTATTGTAGTGAAAAAATATTGTAATTTATGTTTATTGTAATTCTTATTATTGTAGGGGAAAATTTACAAGTCCGTGATAAGGCCTGTCGTACTTTATGGATCGGAATGCTGGACAGTGAAGAAGACGGATGAAAACAGATTGCAAGCAGCGGAGATGAGAATGTTGAGATGGATGTGTGGAGTGACGAGAATGGATAAAGTAAGAAATGAGTATATAAGAGGAAGTTTGAAAGTGGCGCCAGTGACAGAAAAGTTGAAAGGAAATTGTTTGTCTTGGTATGGGCTTGTAATGAGGAGAGACGAAACGCATGTAACTAAAAGAGTGATGAATATACATGTGGATGGATGGAGAGGCAGAGGAAGGCCAAAGAAAAGATGGATGGATTGTGTGAGGAATGATATGAAAGAGAAGGGAGTGAATGATAGCGTGACGGTTGACAGGGGAGAATGGAAGAAGAAAACGTGTTGCGCCGACCCCATGTAATATGGGATAAGGGCAGGAAGATGATGATGACCTAATTATTGTAGTGACCGATAAAAACACATGATTGTACTCATAACAAACAACTTTACTACGGGTAATAAAGTTACCAATTCCCTTTAGTGAGTGAGTGCGTCAGAATGGGCAATAACCTGGGTTTGCTTTAAACACTTTCATCTTTCATCAGATAATTTTGGAATAGACTTTAGAAGTAGGACTTTTAATAAAAGGAGGATCTCGTGGCTGAGTAATAACAGCCGCACGGGTCCATAAGGTTAAGCTACGCTTGCCGGGGTTGTCCTTTGATGGGTGACAATCTTTACTTAACGAGACTTGTTCGTGCCTCGGAAAGCACGCTATGCCATTGGTCCCGGCTGTCATTCGTGTTACGACGGGTGGCCAGATATTATAAATAAATAAGACGACCAGACTATTTTATGTATCGTGTATTCAGCCATTGCATGACGGGCGATCGGAGTCGGTGACAAGACAACAGGATCCGGAAATACCACAGAAAATATATATTTTATAAAGACTGATACACATACGTAACATCTCCCTTATTAAGAAAAGAAAATGGAATCATTACGTGGAACATGGTACGTAAGTATACTCTTTTTTTTTTTTTTTTTTTTTTTAACATTAACAAAATTCTTATATACTAGTAGACTAAGTGGAACGGAACATCTCTAAGAAGTGACAAGTTGACTTGACTGACATTTACATTGCGACAGTTCTGACAGTGACGTCCATCAAATTGACTTAACTAAGTTTTGACAGCTACTAACAAAACAAAATTAGGTTTGACAATGCTTGTACAACAAACAATACATTTAGTATATTAAATTAAAACTAAGTACAAATTAAGAACTTAATCTAGACCAATTTTCAAAATCTTCGGGGCTTTATTATTGCTCTACCGAATGAAGAATAAGTTGTGTGTTGAGTTTGTTTATTTGGTGTATGTGATGTGTTTGTTTTTGTTTCAGATTCTTGGACAGGATTACTTGTACAAGGAGATTGATAATTAGATGGAGATGACGACGGCAGTATATTGGAAGGCGACGGTGGATCAGTGTCAAGTGGAACTGATGGGGATTGAAGTGAACTTCTTCTACTAGGAGCGGACTCAGTTGGTGAATGTTTTGGCTGTAGGATATGTTGGCGATTACGGCGAAAAGTACCTTCCGGGGAGACAATAGTATATGATCTAGGCTGTGGACCTATGTCTGACACAGTACCAGGTGTCCAAATACTGTCTGGCTGTTTCTGGAAGTAAATTTTATCACCAATGTTTAGGGAAGACAACGGTTTAGTATGTTTATTATAATAAATCTGTGATTTGTTCACTTTTATTTGAGTTTTATTTGTTAGAGACCTGTAGTTAGGTATTTTAGGTTTCAGAGTTTGTTCTAAGACTGGAAGTTTAGTTCTGAGTGTCCTGGACATTAGTAATTGGGCAGGCGAATACATATTTTCTTTAGGTGTATTCCTATACTGTAATAATCCTAGATGAGGGTCTGTATTATCAGTAAGACATTTCTTTAATATGTTTTTAACCGTGGCTATGGTTCTTTCTACAAGACCATTAGACCGTGGATAATAGGGACTTGATGTAATATGTTGTATTTGCCAATCTAAAGCAAAATGATTAAACTCTTTTGAGTTAAATGGGGGACCATTGTCTGAAATTAGAATGTTGGGTATTCCATGTCTGGAAAATATAGACTTTAGGTGACTAATGACAATTTTACTAGTAGAACCACCTGCTAGCTTTACAAGCTCGACATATTGGGAAAAATAATCTACGACTATGACATACTTGTTTGAATTGAAATCAAATAGATCAACTCCGACTTTATTCCAAGGGATTGGTTTTACCTCATGGGGCTGTAGTGACTCTTTGGAATTGCTGCGTCTGTTAGTGAGACAGTTATGACAATTATTAACATATTTTTCTATATCAGAGTACATATTGGGCCAGTATACTAGATTTCTTGCCAATCTTTGGCAACTATGAATACCTTGGTGACCTTCATGTATCTGTTTCAAAATGTCTTTTCTCATGGCTACTGGTATAATGACACTGTTGTTTTTGAAGACAATACCATTAATTATATGTATATCGGTTTTTAAAGGAAAATAAGGCCTAAGTATGTCTGGAAGCAATTTTTTATGTTCAGGCCAACCTGTTATGCAATATTTACTTAAGAGTGACAATTCATTGTCTTGGGAAGTCTGTTCTTGAATAGATTTAAGTTTATTTGGACTAACTGACAGTGATCTAATGACTAAATTGACATGTAAATCTAGATCAGAATCTAGATCATGTAATGACTGTTCTGGTAAAGCTGCTCTAGACAGAGTATCAGCTACATAAAGATATTTACCTGGTTTGTAAGTTACGTTCAGGTCATATGGTTGTAATCTTAGCATTATTCTTTGAAGACGGGGTGGAATGTTATAAATTGGTTTTTTATACAGCGATACTATTGGTTTGTGATCTGTTTCAACTAAAGTGTGGCGACCATAGACATATTGGTGAAACTTTGTACAACCAAATAGGATTGCTAACAGCTCTTTCTCAATCTGAGAGTATGACTGTTGACATGAGCTTAATGAAGCTGAAGCATATGCTATGGGGTGTTTATCATGGCAAATCACTGCACCCATGGCATCTTTAGACGAATCAACTGACAGTGTAATTGGTTTATTTTGATCATAATATGTCAAGACAGGGGCTTTTGTTATACATTCCTTTAATTCATTAAATTCTACATTATGTCTCTCTTGCCAAGACCATTCATTATCTTTAGACAGAAGTGTTCTTAAATTAGAAGTTTTATCTGACAAATTCTCTATGTATGAGCCTAAGTATGTAACCATACCTAAAAACCTTTGTAATTCTGTGACATTTGTTGGTGGTGGCATACTGCAAATGGCTTTCACTTTGTTTTCATCAACTCTCACACCATCTTTAGAAAAGATGTGTCCTAGGTACTTGACTTCACTTTTACATATATTAGACTTGTCTTTATTAAATTTTATTCCTATTTCTCTAGCTCTATCTAAGACTTGTTTTAACCTAAAATCATGTTCTTGTTTAGTTTGACCGTAAATTAGGAAATCATCCATCATGATTTTGACTCCTGGAATATCACTGAATCTATTTGTCATGATGGAATGAAACAGTTCTGGGGCTGCATTTATCCCGAAGGGAAGTCTTAGGAATCTATATCTACCTTGAGGTGTGATGAATGTACATAGTTTTGAGGAAGCTTCATCTAACTTTAGCATATAAAAACCTTTGTTTGCATCTAGGGTAGTGAAATATTGTGAACCAGAGAGGCTGGATTTAATTTCATCAATAATTGGAAATTGATAATGAGGACGCATAATGGCTTTATTAAGTTTTCTTGGATCAATGCACAGGCGTAGTTTACCATTTTTCTTTGATGCAATTACAATTGAGCTTACCCATTCAGTAGGTTCCTCGACTTTGACTATAATTTGATTTTTTTTTAACATGGCTAATTCTTCTTTTAATTGTTCTAAGAGACTGAATGGAATTCTACGACAGGCATCTATAGACGGTACAGCATCAGGCTTCATTGACAAATGACATTCATAATCTTTAAGACAACCCATTCCTGAGAAGAGATCTTTATATTTGTCAAGCTGTGATACATTGAGTGACTCATGAAATTGGACATTATGGACTCTTTTAACTAATTTTAAATTCTCACAACTGTTGCGACCAATAATATTCCTACCGGGTATATCTATAATGTGGAAATTAACATTGTATAGTTTGTTGTTATGTGTGACAGACAGAATGCATTGACCTACAGTCGGTAATACTTCACCGCTAAAGGTTGATAGTTTGTGACTACTTTTCTTTAAACTACTCAATGGCAAATTAAGTTTTTCATAAGAGTTAAATGATAAAATGTTAGTGTCAGCACCTGTATCAAGTAAAAAGTCTACATTCTTACTATTTATGGACAAAGTTGTATGATAAGGGTTTTTTATGCTGACAGAAATCTCATTAGTGAAAAGACTATTTAGAAAATAAGTATCAGTACCCGTACTTTCTTCTTCTTCTTCTATGGATCTCACATGTTTGCTGCGGCAACACTTGGCAAAGTGATTGGGCTTGTGGCAGTTGTTACAGATGACTCCTATGGCTGGACATTTTGTTCGGTGAACTTGACCACATCTGGAACAATTCTTGGTTGACTGTTTGGATTGAGGTTCTTGACTGGACGATGCTTTACTTGATTGACGACTTGACTTGTTTGAGACTGATGACTTTGACTTTCTTGACGGCTATGACTTCTTTGACGACTGTGACTTCTTTGACTGTGACTTTTTTGATTGCGACTCTCTTGACTACGATGTGTTTGGCGACTGTGATGCGATTGACGACTGGCAACGACACTTACTTCTTGGCTTGATAAAGCTTTAGCCTGTAACCTAGTATTTCTTAGTGTTTTAGCGAGACTGACGGCGGCATCAAATGTTGATGGTTTCTCGATCAGGATACGTTCTCTGATGTACGAGCAAGATGAATTTAAGTTCCATGAGAATATGTCCTTTACTATATCATCGGCAAGACCTTCAAAATTGCATTGGATACTTAGATTCTTGAGATCCGTGGCATATGTCTCAATTTCTTCATCTGGACCTTGTTTTCTGTTGAACAGCTTATGTCTTTCGACGGAAATATTGACACGTGGTGTGAAGTAGTCTTCAAATTTGGCGAGTAAATCCTTATAGGTGATCTTGTCAATTTGTATGTTAAACGAGTAAAATATCTGAAGAGCGTCTGGGCCTATGATTTGTAGTAAAATGGCTACCTTTCGTTTGTCTGGTTGTTCTTCTAAATTGTTGGCTATCATGTAAATCTCTAGACTTGTGTTGAAATTTCTCCAAGCCAATGGCATGTTCGAGTTGTTGATATCTAAGCTGAAATTACTCGGCGGCAGGGGATAACTTGTATTATTTGCGTTTTTATTTTCCGGCATTTTAGGGCTGGACCACGCGGCGACGTTTTACTCGAAATTTTTTTTTTTTTTTGACTGTTTGCGGCACTTACTTTTGTGGTTTTTTGTGACTTCTTTTTCTTCTGTATCTTCTGACACCATGTTACGACGGGTGGCCAGATATTATAAATAAATAAGACGACCAGACTATTTTATGTATCGTGTATTCAGCCATTGCATGACGGGCGATCGGAGTCGGTGACAAGACAACAGGATCCGGAAATACCACAGAAAATATATATTTTATAAAGACTGATACACATACGTAACAATTCGTAGATCTTTGACAGTCGTTACGGGTCGTCAGAAGCCTGAAAGTCTGACAACCAGTCTTACCAAGGGGTAACGTGTTACCCAGTAACTGGGATGTGGAGGTCAGATAGGCAGTTGCTCCAAATAAAATACTGGTATTCAGCTGCACTGAAAGCGGACCCCAACATAGTTGGGAAAAGGCTGCGCAGATTGATTGAGACTATAAAAGTAGGACTACTTTTATAATATCTTATTGAAGTCGGTACAAAACAAGTGTTCAGTAACCGGTGCTACTTTTATACCCATATTCTAAGTCAAACCTCATGATTTCCTCGACTCAACTCAACCTCACATAGGTCGTTTGATATTCATAGTTGCAATTTTACTCTTCATCTCAAACAGTTTCCTTAATTGAGGTGTGTTTGAGTTGAGGAACCAACTGTCAAATATAAGGAACGTCGGCAACTATCACAGAAATTAAGTAATGTTTCTCCAAACGTTTTCGTTCTCATTCGACTGTGAATACCGATTTTGAGGATCTTTCGAGGCACGCCTTGAGGTCGCCTCGATCGAGTTGTGAGTCGAGGAGCTTTCGAGGCTACGACTTAGAATATGGGTGTTAGTCTTCCTCTTATATTATAGGTACTTATTTCTTATGACCATTCATTGGTCATTTATTCATTCATTCATTGTTACGCGAATGAATGGATCTATCCATATAGATCCATTCATTCGCGTAGCACCACACAGCCCTCTCAACCATTCTCATCACAGCTGCATGCAAATTGCAATTGCCTTCCATTCATCCCTTCTGATCCATACGGCAAGCCAGCAGGCCTAAGGCGACGTACGCACGGACGTAAAAATATCGCGGCGGGATTTTATCGCGCACTGGATTTTCAACTCTCGTTGTTGAGCCGAGCGTTGAGACAATAACAGAATGCATTCTAGCTCGTCGAAAAAACAAACTGTTGGATTTTCAACTCTTTGCGCTAAGCAGAGCGTTGAAAATCCAGTGTGCGAAAAAAAATCGCCGCGATATTTTTACGTCCGTGCGTACGTAGGCTTACCATTGTTTTATAAATTTTCCCCAACCGCTGAAGCACCGCCGCCGCTGGGTGATTCGCATCGCATTCGCATATATATATTATGTCGACCGTCAAACTCCGAAGGGACGCTATTCACCCATCCGATTTACGTGGCTTTAACCTCTATTATTACTTCTAAAAAATACAACCGACTTCCAAAAACAACACTACAAAGTAAAAAATAACTTTAATTTCGGAAGTCGGTGTCTAGTTAAATGTATATTTTCGTTATTTGCCACCGACTTCGGAAATTAAAGTTATTTTTCACTTTGTAGTGTTGTTTTTGGAAGTTGGTTGTATTTTTTTGGAAAAAAGTTTTTATTTTTCACTTTTTAGTTGTGGTACCTACCCCACACAAATTCTAATACCACTACCTGCAAAACAAACTAGAACATCATCCATATAAAAGTGGGGAAAAAATACGTATTATTGAAGCTAACTCAAAAACTACCTAAGCAAAGTTAATCAATTTTATATGGGACCAACTGTGATGTATACCCTCTCGAATAAAATAAAAAAAATCCAAATCGGTCCAGCCATCTTCGAGTAATCGGGGAACATACATAAAAAAAAAAAAAAAAAAAAAAGTTCCGACGAATTGAGAACCTCCTCCTTTTTGAAGTCGGTTAAAAAAGGGCTAATATCCCGTGTGGACAGTTTTACTCTGGCGCCCGATGGATATTCTCGCCAAATAAATTATTAAAAACAAAAATGCCTGTTGTTGTTATGTTCGCAGATTGTTACCGCTCTAAGGTAACAAGACTTACGTCAGTGGTAAGCTCGGTAGACGGCGCTACCGAACGAGTGTACCTTCTTCTGACTCAGGTTGGTCTCTACATAGACTAACAAGGCCCACTCTAAGGGTATCCATGTTTACCAGAGGGCAATTCCCGTATTTTTAACAACGTTCGCAATCTCATCTCAGGCTCAATCTGTCAAAAATTGTATTGGTATAGCGGTATTGTAGGTACTACATTTTTGACATTTGATTGTCGCTGGCCTGAGATTGCGACTTGAGTTTGAACGTTTTTAGGTACGAGAGTGAACCTTCTGAGCATGCACATAACCACGGAATAGATAAATTTATCTGTTCCGTGCACATAACGATAATGACACCAATGTTTTGTTAAAGTAAGCCGTTCTGCTTGATAACAATGGAAATGTTTGTCCTGAGTTCCTGACACCGGACGAACGATTTTTTCTCGTTTATAAAATATAGAATGTACGTAACAAAATAACGTAGTACTACATAAGTACTGCGTCTGAGGCTGACTTACTGTATCTACAATGTATGGCAGCTGCGCATCTAGCGTGGCCGCCTGCGCACGTAACCTTACGTACTTCTCGGCACCGATGGAACTGCTATTATTATGAGCTGAAAGTATAACCCTCGTTCGGACGGGCGTAATAAAATCGCGGCGGGGTTTCATAGCGCACTGGATTTTCAACTCTCGTTGTTGAGCCGAGCGTTGAGAATCCAACAACAGAGTACATTCTAGCGCGTCGAAAAAACACACTGTTGGATTTTGCACTCTCGGCGCTAAGAAGAGCGTTGAACATCTATTGCGCTATAAAATCCCGCCGCGATTTTATTACGCCCGCGCCCGTGCGAACGGGGGTCAACTTGCATTAAGTTTGGTAGCAGGCGGGCGGGACACGGGACCCATTAATTTTCTTTCGGTTTATAATTTGCGAATGGGTGCCGCGAGCAAACTGAATGCGGGTAGCTTAGGCTTTCAGCTCATAACATAGTAGTATCTAAGTTAAACCGAAGTAGAGTTTGCTTTGTTTTTAGTTAATTTTAATTTTGTTTTCTATTCTCAATCTTGTTTCGATCTTTTTAGTGCATTGTAAGTCGACTTTTTGCAGTCGGGTTTTTGATTTTTTCAATTATTTATTTTTTCCTTTTAAGGTGCGGAACCCTAAAAATGTCTTAACAAAATACAACACACATTGATTTTGAACAAGTTGAAAATATGCCAGCAGATGATGAATGAAATGATGAAGTAAGGCATTACTGGACCGGGTGGACTCACGAAGATCTCAACATTATTCTAGTAGAAACACCATCCTTGAGTAGAAGAAGTACCCAGCCAAAGAAAATATTATGGATGTAGGCACAGATCTCTTTATCTGTTCTGTGGATGTAGGTACCTATTCCAAGATGAACAAGACGCATTCCATTTTTTTTCCGATCCGGTGATGTTTTCATTTTGAATAGAGGATTTAGGGACGCCTTGCTAGATTTTAGAAGTTTCGACTACACAACTTATACGCCTGACATCCCGGCGAAAGTCCACCACCAAAACCACCATGCCGCCGGCCTAATACATCCAGGAACGTAACCTGCACCCTAATTGCGTAACACAATGTTGATCGGAGTTGGTTTAATTTTGAAACAAATTGCTAATCCATTGCTTCATATGTGCGAAAAATTTGTTTGCTCGACAACGTAAACAACGCAATGAATGTTGTTGAACTGTCAAAGAAATAATAAATCTTGTTACATTCACACGCCGCTGAACGTTTCAGCGTAGTAAACGAACCACAGAGTACATTATTAACGAACTGTGGTCGAAAAGTCGCAATCGACTAAATTAAACGCATATATAGTCTAAAATACAGGTGTGCACACAAATACACATGTAAATAATTCTATGATTATATCGTTTCTAATCAAAAGGTATTACAAGCGAGTCGCAGTTTAAAAAAATACAATAAAAATATTTTTATTAATATATTTTTACCTCCCGGATTTCTGACCGACTGAGTTGGCAACCCTACGCGTAGCCCACCCACAAACAGTGACATTTGACATTTCGGATACCTCACGCTACACTAGCGCCTCTAGCGGCGAATTCATGCGCGATAGCCCTCATTGAGAAGAGAACTTGCACAACCTCGGATCGGGGAATCGGGATGTGTTGTGGTGGTCCTTGAAAGAGGTGTTGGTGTCTCTGAGTCTCCAAGCATTGCAAGTCACAGGCCTCACCTCTCAACAGTGATGGCCCAGTGGTACCGGCCGCGACTTACGAGTTGTTAGGTCGTAGGTTCGAACCCTGACAGGCGCTTTACTTTGTGTAAATTATTTCATTACTAGATCACCACTGCTCTCAAAACGGTGACAGTTTCAATTTCAGAATGCGAAATCGTCGTTTGACAGGAATAAACTACATTTTGGTGATTTTTAGTCTATTTTAGAGGACTTTTGGGACAACAGACTGAATCGGAACCAATAACAATCTGCCTAGCCTCTTCCCAACTACTCCACAACCCAGTTACTGGGTAACACGATGCCCCTTGGCAAGACTGTTTGTCCCGTCTTGTTACGACTGTCAAAGATCTTCGGATCTCGGTAGGTATATAATGGATGGTCCCCCATCAACAGACCAACCACGGCAAGCGTTGTTTAACCTTGAAGATCGCCCGTGGGGCTATTGTTATATATCGGGACCACACCAACGTCAACGTCAATGCCCGTAATCGCCATAAACATCGCGTTAATTATTCCGATAATAATCGCGATAAATTCAGTGGTCACTCTTGAACGCCCCGCCGCCACCACCGAGTTATCGTCACGTCAATCGGCACTGTGAATGCCGTTGTAAAATTATCGCGATAAGTTGTGGCTAGCGGCTACACGTACGGCCCTACGTCCATCATGGCGATAAACAACGGCGTTTCCCGTTGGTGTAGCCCGGACATTATTCAGCGACGAGTGCCCACGAGCCACGAGAATATTCTAGTCAAACTCAAATTCAAACTCAAACTCAAACTCAAAGCATTTATTTCAATTAAACCAATTACAGGCACTTTTGAATTGTCAAGGGGTCGGTCAGTCAAAAAGATGAAGCTAGGCGCCCATTCCAAAGCATGGTAGGTACCTATGGAGAAGAACGGGCAAGAAACTCCACGGACACTCTTTTAAATCAAGATATGGTTACAAAATAATGGTTACATCATTCATGTTGAAATTTTACATGTGAGAACGATGCATTCACACACATTGAAGCAGTCACATTATTAAAACAAAAATGCGTGGATAATATTTTACAAAATGAAGAAAACAAGCGCCCGGCCGCGGCCACGGCGCGCGCCCGCCCGGCCGCGAGTGGAAAACTATAATAGTCAAAACAAAGATTGTCAACAATGGTTTCATACATTGAAACATACCAACTTACATTTGCAGCCCCGAAACTATATCGCCAGTACTTTACAAAGGAAAATGATCGCAAGTTAGCTGCAAGTTTAACTTTGTGTAGGAAACGTCAGATAGTGTTCGTTCGCTTAGTGACATTTGCTGTTACAACAAGGTAAATTAAACTTTAACTAGTTGAGATAAGGTTCAGTAGTCATGTATTGAATGTTTGTTTAAATTGGTTGCTCGGATAAATTACAATATGGGGAATTTAGTTAGTAGCGCGGGAACTCGCGTTAAGTTAGGTTGTGCGCGGAGATACGCTCGGTTTGATAGAAAACTTTTATACAATAATTAAATAAATAAACTACGACTAAACGACGTGATTGAGTGCAATTATATATTTCATTAAAAGTGAGTGATGGTGCTGGAGGGTTATTTAAGTGGAAATACGTAATCAGGTGAATTTTTTGAAAATATGGATGAGAATGCTGCAAAGGATTGCTTCTAATTGCGCTACAAATAAGGTAAGGCACCATACTTTACGTTTAGGTAATAAAATAAAAATTAAAAAAAAACTTTATTCAGATCAGATAAAATAAACACGGAACAATAAATACAAATAATAATAATACAGCTACATTTCTGTTTACTTCTACTTATACTATTAAAATTCCCAGGACATTCTCCGGGAATTTCAAATCCCTGAGATGACACTGACCAAAACTTAGTTTGAATTAATTAGGTACTTACTCTTTTATTTATTTATAACAAGCTAACCCGACAGTTGTCCTGTACCTACAAATTTCAATAATTCCTACAGAAAACGGACTTCAGTATTCCCGAATTTTCCAATTTTCCCGGCAACTTTTCTAATTTTTCTTTCCGATATTTTGACGCCCCACTGCCGGTGGCATTTTCTTAACAATGAAATAAACCAAGACTGAAGGCAATTTAGTGATAGATAAGTGACTCAACGATAACACACTTGAGCTCTATAAACTACTATTGCTGGTATTTTTAAAAATAGTTGGTGTAATAATAGGTCTTTACGAAATTGCCGTTTTGTATGAAAAAAATTTAAACGAATTTTTTTCATTTTTATTTGTATTAATCGAAGTAATCACCCATGCAATCAATCCATCTTTGCCAACGCAGTGGCAGTTTATTGATGCCCTTCTTAAAGAAATCAGGTGGACGGCAGGCAACAAATTCTTCAAAGGCATTTTGTGCTGCCTCTCGGGTATTGAATTTTTTTCCCACCAAGAAGTTATCCAAATTCTGGAAAAAGTAGGCACAAGGTCTGGTGAGTAGGGCGGATGACGGAGAGCTTCCAACCCCAGTTCTTGCAACTTGGAGACCGTCTGCTGTGCAGTATGAGGCCGCGCGTTGTCGTGCAGGAGCAGCGGAGACGAGCGATTGACCAATGCTGGTTGGAGATGTGCCAGCTTCTCCATCATTGTGTTCAGTTCTTCACAGTACACATCTGAAGTAATGCTCACCCCGTTTGGTAAGAAGCTGTGATGAATCACAGCGGCGCTAGACCACCAAACAGTGACCAGCACTTTTCTAGCGGTAAGTTTTCGTTTAGGGCATTGTTTAGGTGCTGAACCAGGATCCAACCAACTTGCTGAGCGCTTGCGGTTATCAAACAGAATCCATTTTTCATCGCAGGTAACAATGCGGTTCAAAATTCCTTCATTTGTGTGTCTGTTGAGCAGTGCAAGGCACGTCTCGACGCGTACTTCGCGCTGGCGATCATTGAGTTCGTGGGGCACCCATTTGTCAAGCTTTTTTACCTTGCCAATTTGACGCAAATGGACCAATATTGTTTTGACGCTAACGTCGAAAGCTGCTGCTAATTCAGCCGTAGATTGTGTATCACCAGCTTCCACAATCGCCTTTAATTCGTCATTGTCGACCAAAGTCTTCGGACGACCGCGAGGTTCATTTTTCAGGTCGAAATTTCTAGAACGGAAGCGAGCAACCCAATTACAAGTGGTGCGTTGGTTTGTAGTGTTAGCTCCGTAAACGTCGTTGATGTTGCGTGCCGCTTGTGCCGCGTTGCTGCCACGACGGTACTCATATTCCATAATTACTCGAATTTTTAATGTATCCATGATGACGAAAACAATTGAAATGCGATGAAAATGTAACACTAATCAATAAACAAATGACTACTTTTGGAAAAAAATCCATGTTTTTAAAATAAAATTAATTTGAAATTAGAATTCTTAGCCAAACAAAAATTATTTTGATTTGAATTGGCCAGTACTGCAGAACGGCAATTTCATAGGTAAAGACCTAATATAACGTTCTACTTACAACTTTTTTCTACTGTTTTCACAAAGCAACCAAAACAACTTAATATTTTTTTTTTTCGGATACTTATATCAGACAACATTGTGAAACTGAACAACTAAACGTCAATCTGTCAAAATTCCCAAATCCCAAATGTCTTCGGTATCACTCACTCATTCAGTTTATTTATTTATTTATTTATTTATTTATTTAAAACACATACAACTATCATTACAGGGTTTAACCATTCGTCACGTCATTGAATTACTATGTACTTCCATTGAACTCAATGTTTTCCGTACAATTATTCAATCATTTCCTTTCATACAAACCTTGTCCTCCTGTCAATTACAAACACAACAAAAAAATAATTGGCCGAATAGGTGCAACCGTTCTGAAGTGATGCGCTTACATTTATTTATTTATTTAAACATAAACACACTATCATTACAGGGTGACCCCAATACATACATTCGTCAATTGATTTTTATTTATATCTATAGATAAAATCAAAATCAAAATTCATTTATTGAAATTAGGCTGGGAATCAGCACTTTCTGAACGTCAAAATGACATAAGACAGTCCCCACAAAACGCCCGCCCTTCACCACTTCCTAGTGCTTTAGCTGGGAAGCATTGACTTATATAGTATGAAATCATTGCTGGGAAGCAACAAACGGTCCAGCAGCACAGCTGTGTGTGCAGTAAGAAACATAACAAAATGTTTAGTTAGATAGATTATTACTCAATCACCACAATAATACATAACAAAAAATAAATCAAACACGAAATGCATAAAACATTCAAAACATAACATGCCTTATCGCTTTGAACTGCGATCTCTTTCGCAACCTTGGAATGATTCGTGATTTGCCTGGACATCAATGGCTCAGGGGTTGCTTTGTTCAGGCTTCAAACTCTCTCTTAGACGAGTCTTATCTAAATGTGCTGGCTAGTTTTGCAGTGAAATCGTATCGAGTGCGTAAAAGAAGATTTTCGCATTACATAAAAACCATTTATGTACAAGCACTTTTGAACTGTCAAAGAGTTGGTCAGTCAGTCAGAAAGTTCAAACTGTGTGTGAAGGGTGGAGTTTCTTGCCCGTTCCAAAACGTAGATCTCTATGGAGAACGGGCAAGAAAGTCCACGGACACTCTTTTAAATCACGATATTACAAAATCCAGGGTAAGTTATTCTGCCTCTGCCTCGCTGGTTTAGTGGTCGAAAGCGCGGCGAACTTGGGGCTTGGGGTCCTGGGTTCGATTTCCATTTCAAGCAGAGTTACAATGGCGGCTTGTTAAAAAAGTACGGCTAAACAAGGGCTCACCAAACCACACCAACTATTTTATCTAAGTATAGTATTTCAAATTAGCTTTTGCCCGCGACTTCGCCCGCGTGGACGTCCGATACTATCCCGGCAGTACGTTGACACACAGGTAGACCATGCTCTGCCTGTGTACCAAATTTTATCTAAATCCGTTCCGGGCATGTTGGAAAGGCAACAGACAGACAGACAGAGTTACTTGCGGATTGACTGTATTATTTATTTATTTGCACAATGTAGTACCTTTAAAACATAGTTACAGGTATTATGTAAACATGTATACTTACATATACCTAATGCTTCATTCAATTTTTGGTGATCTGTCCGGATCTTTAGAAAAAATGCTGACAGCTTATTTTCAAGAGGGGCTCGTGGCTAAGTAATAACAGCCGTACGGGTCGATCGATAAACTGCGCTTGCCGTGGTTGGTCCATGGTTGGGTGACCATCTTTACATACCAAGACCACTCCGTGCCTCGTCGTCGTCAGAACCCCGAAAGTCTCTGAAAATGACAACTAGTCTTAAATTACCAAAGGGTATAGTGTTACCCAGTAACTGGGTTGTGGAGGTCAGATAGGCAGTCGCTCCATAAAAAATACTGGTATTCAGCTGCATCCGGTTAGACTGGAAGCTGACCCCGACATAGTTGCAGACGATGACGATGATGAATGTTTTACTTCTCACATAAAGGGATTATCATTACTCGTTACAGATACTTACATACTATACTATTAAATGAGAAATATTTGTAATCACGTTCTCAAAAACGGCTCTAACGATTTTGATGAAACTTACCCAGGGGTTTTTGGGAGCGAAAAATCGATCTAGCTAGAAAAACTTTGTCTCTATTTTCACCCGAGCACAGCTCGGTCGACCAGGTAACTACTTACTACTAATAATTAAAAAATAAAATACAAGGCGTCGAAAAATTCATATGCATCGCTGCCGCTGTCGAGCACTCGGACCCCAAACGACTCGAAAATATAGTTACCAATAAGGTTATTGTACTTCCGCCGCTTGAGGTTTTCCGCAGCCGCAGCAGCGGAGCCAGCACAGCATGCCGAGCCAGGAAGATGGGATGGCGCAAGAGTATCGACACACGTTGCGTTCCACACTAAAGGCCTTCCCACCTTCCATGGAAATAAAGACATGCCATCCGGTCTCTTGCCATCGTCGCGTGCCAAGCCATTGAGTTCTAAATTCTAATACAGCTAGAACGCTGACGGTGAAAAAGGCTCGTCGGAAGATGTCAAGTAACATTCGATTAGCGATGACGCTAGAGATAAAAAAGCCAAAAAATTTATGGGGTTGACATATGCTATCAAATGTCACTTATTGTAGGAATAGAATCGCTCCGAAGAGAATGCCATTTGTCTAGGCCTCCATGGTCTAGGCCGTCAGCACCCTAATTGCGTAACACACTATCAATCAAAATCTGAATCATTTTGAAGCAAATTGTTAATCCATTGCTTCATATGTTGGAAAAATGTGTCTGCTCAACAACGTAAATAACGCAATGAATGTTGTTGAACTGTCAAAATGAAACCGATTCCGATTGATAGTGCGTTACGCAATTGCCCCGCGGATATACATAATAATAGGTCTTTACCTATGAAATTGCCGTTTTGTATGAAAAAAATTAAACGAATTTTTTTCGTGCATTTTTTATTTGTATTAATCGAATTAATCACCCATGCAATCAATGCATCTTTGCCAACGCAGTGGCAGTTTATTGATGCCCTTCTTAAAGAAATCAGCTGGACGGGAGGCAACAAATTCTTCAAAGGCATTTTGTACTGCCTCTCGGGTATTGAATTTTTTTCCCGCCAAGAAGTTATCCAAATTCTGGAAAAAGTAGTAGTCTGTAGGCGCAAGGTCTGGTGAGTAGGGCGGATGACGGAGAGCTTCCAACCCCAGTTCTTGCAACTTGGAGACCGTCTGCTGTGCAGTATGAGGTCGCGCGTTGTCGTGCAGGAGCAGCGGAGACGAGCGATTGACCAATGCTGGTTGGAGATGTGCCAGCTTCTCCATCATTGTGTTCAGTTCTTCACAGTACACATCTGAAGTAATGCTCACCCCGTTTGGTAAGAAGCTGTGATGAATCACACCGGCGCTAGACCACCAAACAGTGACCATCACTTTTCTAGGGGTAAGTTTTCGTTTAGGGCATTGTTTAGGTGCTGAACCAGGATCCAACCAACTTGCTGAGCGCTTGCGGATATCAAACAGAATCCATTTTTCATCGCAGGTAACAATGCGGTTCAAAATTCCTTCATTTGTGTGTCTGTTGAGCAGTGCAAGGCACGTCTCGACGCGTACTTTGCGCTGGCGATCATTGAGTTCGTGGGGCACCCATTTGTCAAGCTTTTTTACCTTGCCAATTTGACGCAAATGGACCAATATTGTTTTGACGCTAACGTCGAAAGCTGCTGCTAATTCAGCCGTAGATTGTGTATCATCAGCTTCCACAATCGCCTTTAATTCGTCATTGTCGACCAAAGTCTTCGGACGACCGCGAGGTTCATTTTTCAGGTCGAAATTTCCAGAACGGAAGCGAGCAAACCAATAACAAGTGGTGCGTTGGTTTGTAGTGTTAGCTCCGTAAACGTCGTTGATGTTGCGTGCCGCTTGTGCCGCGTTGCTGCCACGACGGTACTCATATTCCATAAATACTCGAATTTTTAACGTATCCATGATGACGAAAAAGATTGAAATGCGATGAAAATGTAACACTAATCAATAAACAAATGACTACTTTTGGGAAAAAAAATCCATGTTTTTAAAATAAAATTAATTTGAAATTAGAATTCTTAGCCAAACAAAAATTATTTTGATTTGAAATGGCCAGTACCTACTGCAGAACGGCAATTTCATAGGTAAAGACCTAATATTGATCAGGTAAGGTGGGAGCCGCTATCGCACCACGTTCATGACGAACTTCTGGTAAAGGCTATGTTGGCCGTTATCCCTCTATGTGCAACTGTGACCGACCGTACCTACTTGCTCCTTAAATCACGGAGAGACGTGGACGAGTTGCGGACTGACCGCGGCCCGTGGGTTGACCTCGCCCGCTCAGCCATTCGGTCACGAATCTATTGTGTCCGATACATTTCGAATTCAATCGAAAAGGTTGAATTGTGTAACTGTTAGTGACTTGCGCACCGACAGTTTCCTACTCGTTGTGACATCACGGCTGGAAGCCATTGTGTGCTGAAGTAGTTGGAGCATTGTTTCATGTCGCATTACAAGTATATGTGCTAGGGTAACAGGGGTTTCATGCAAATTCATGCCACCAGCTGGCGCCACTTTGACAAGAGCTCTTCCATTTTGACAATGAATTTAAAATACGTTCACCACTCGTTTCATTCATTCGTTCATCATTCAGTCAGTACTAAAGAAATTATAGGATCAAATGATTAGAAAGTCAACTATAGCAAAAAGATGCACGCAATGAATAATTTTAATATTCAAGATTTTAAATGTAGGTATTTATGTGTTATAAATACTACCCGACCGAATTTCAATAATTCATAAAATGCCCATAGAATATGTAGTAACCATGTAGGTACTTACAGTTTTTCCGAATTTTCCAAGTTTCCTGGCCACTTTTCAACCATTTTCTTTCATACAAACCTTGTCCTGACAATTACAAACACAACAACAAACAAATTAGCCAAACAGATGCAACGATCCTGAAGTGATGCGCACATCTTCTTTCTTATTCTAGGGCGTAGGTACATTCGGCAATTAATATTTATTAACCTACTTCAAAAAAGGAGGTTCTGTATTCGACCCGTATGTATGTATGTTTGTTTGCGATTTTCTCAAAAACTAATGAACCGATTTTGATGATTTTTTCACTAACGTGATCTGCATACTTTCAGGAAGGTTTTAGTACCTATATTATGTAATTATAAACAAAATTGAGAACGGGTCTTCTCGCGATATTCCTTTTTACGAGGTAAACAAGTACCTACTTGTTTCCCGACGTTTCGACCGCCTGGCAGCGATCGTGCTCACGGGAGAATATTATGTAATTATTCTTATGTACGAAGTTATATGCATAAATGCATTGTATCTCCGGCATTTCTAAGCGGATTTTGATGATTCTTCTTTTCGTTCGACTTGGGCTTACCTACTTATGTAATTGTATATTCAACTAAAAATGGAAAAATAAATTTACTTTAAAAAAAGTATAAACCGACTTCAAAACCAAAAACGAATAAAATAACTTTCATAAAACACTTCAACAGCTTCTGAAGTCGGCGTCTTCCATTCTTCAATGCACTTTAGCTTGACACCGACTTCAGAAGCCGTTAAGTGTTTTATGAAAGTTATTTTATTCGTTTTTGTTTTTGAAGTCGGTTTTTACTTTTTAGGGTTCCGTGCCTCAAAAGGAAAAAACGGAATCCTTATAGGATCACTCGTGTGTCTGTCTGTCTGTCCGTCTGTCACAGCCAGTTTGCTCCGAATCTAATGGACCGATTAAGTTGAAATTTGGTACACTTATGAATTTATATGACCCAAACACGGACGGGTAAAGTAAATAAATTAAATTTGAATATAGAGGTCACTTTTGGGGGACAAATAAGAAAATTAAAAAAAAAAGTTTTGCAAACTACACCATGTGGCATGTCAAATGAAAGGACTTACTATGAGGGTCTCAAATATATTTTTTTTATAATTTTAAAATAGATTGTTTTAAAGTTATTTAAGAAAATAGACGAAAATTGACCATTCCCCCCCCCCCTCCGTATCTCCGAAACTACTGAGCCTAAAATTTTGAAAAAAATACAGAAAGTAGATCTTTTTTTTTTTTTCTTTTTTTTTTTTTTTTTAGAAACCTATAAGAAGTCTGTGGTGTTAAAATAACATGGTAAATCTATCAATATTGTGAATACAAACTTACATTTATAGTTGGAATGTATGGGAGAACATGTTTTTCAACTACAGTGTTAAGTAAGTTCATCCCAACCATGGAACCCTTCATTGTGCGTGGTCCGACACGCACTTGGCCGGTCCTTATAGATAATGGTGCGGAGTCCTACGTGCGCGAGTCTGACTCGCACTTAGCCGGTTTATTTAAAATCCAATTTGGCGCACACGCAAGGGTGTCGTGTAACAGCTGAACAATTTGGCGCACACGCATGGTGTCGTGTAACAACTGAACAATTTGGCGCACACGCATGGTGTCGTGTAACAGCTGAACAATTTGGCGCACACGCAAGGGTGTCGTGTAACAACTGAACAATTTGGCGCACACGCAAGGTTGTCGTGTAACAACTGAACAATTTGGCGCACACGCAAGGGTGTCGTGTAACAGCTGAACAATTTGTCGCACACGCATGGTGTCGTGTAACAACTGAACAATTTGGCGCACACGCATGGTGTCGTGTAACAACTGAACAATTTGGCGCACACGCAAGGGTGTCGTGTAACAGCTGAACAATTTGGCGCACACGCATGGTGTCGTGTAACAACTGAACAATTTGGCGCACACGCATGGTGTCGTGTAACAGCTGAACAATTTGGCGCACACGCAAGGGTGTCGTGTAACAACTGAACAATTTGGCGCACACGCAAGGTTGTCGTGTAACAACTGAACAATTTGGCGCACACGCAAGGGTGTCGTGTAACAGCTGAACAATTTGGCGCACACGCATGGTGTCGTGTAACAACTGAACAATTTGGCGCACACGCATGGTGTCGTGTAACAACTGAACAATTTGGCGCACACGCAAGGGTGTCGTGTAACAACTGAACAATTTGGCGCACACGCATGGTGTCGTGTAACAACTGAACAATTTGGCGCACACGCAAGGGTGTCGTGTAACAACTGAACAATTTGGCGCACACGCATGGTGTCGTGTAACAACTGAACAATTTGGCGCACACGCAAGGGTGTCGTGTAACAACTGAACAATTTGGCGCACACGCAAGGGTGTCGTGTAACAACTGAACAATTTGGCGCACACGCATGGTGTCGTGAAACAACTGAATAATTTGGCGCACACGCAAGGGTGTCGTGTAACAACTGAACAATTTGGCGCACACGCATGGTGTCGTGTAACAACTGAACAATTTGGCGCACACGCAAGGGTGTCGTGTAACAGCTGAACAATTTGGCGCACACGCAAGGGTGTCGTGTAACAACTGAACAATTTGGCGCACACGCATGGTGTCGTGTAACAACTGAACAATTTGGCGCACACGCAAGGGTGTCGTGTAACAACTGAACAATTTGGCGCACACGCAAGGGTGTCGTGTAACAACTGAACAATTTGGCGCACACGCATGGTGTCGTGTAACAACTGAACAATTTGGCGCACACGCAAGGGTGTCGTGTAACAACTGAACAATTTGGCGCACACGCATGGTGTCGTGTAACAACTGAACAATTTGGCGCACACGCAAGGGTGTCGTGTAACAACTGAACAATTTGGCGCACACGCATGGTGTCGTGTAACAACTGAACAATTTGGCGCACACGCAAGGGTGTCGTGTAACAACTGAACAATTTGGCGCACACGCAAGGGTGTCGTGTAACAACTGAACAATTTGGCGCACACGCATGGTGTCGTGTAACAACTGAATAATTTGGCGCACACGCAAGGGTGTCGTGTAACAACTGAACAATTTGGCGCACACGCATGGTGTCGTGTAACAACTGAATAATTTGGCGCACACGCAAGGGTGTCGTGTAACAACTGAACAATTTGGCGCACACGCATGGTGTCGTGTAACAACTGAACAATTTGGCGCACACGCATGGTGTCGTGTAACAACTGAACAATTTGGCGCACACGCAAGGGTGTCGTGTAACAACTGAACAATTTGGCGCACACGCAAGGGTGTCGTGTAACAACTGAACAATTTGGCGCACACGCATGGTGTCGTGTAACAACTGAATAATTTGGCGCACACGCAAGGGTGTCGTGTAACAACTGAACAATTTGGCGCACACGCATGGTGTCGTGTAACAACTGAATAATTTGGCGCACACGCAAGGGTGTCGTGTAACAACTGAACAATTTGGCGCACACGCAAGGGTGTCGTGTAACAACTGAACAATTTGGCGCACACGCATGGTGTCGTGTAACAACTGAACAATTTGGCGCACACGCAAGGGTGTCGTGTAACAACTGAATAATTTTAACATTTTACGGTTTTTCCGAATGATTTCATTTAATTTATTTATTTTGTCTGACAAGGTCGTATAGGAAATTGGCAGCCTGCAGACCAGCAGTGTACAAATAACGCAGTGGTTGTTCTTTTTTCACGAAATCGATATTATAAAGTTGGTGATAATTTTAGACGATTACTGTACCACCTTACATGATTCTCATTTGGCCTATCATCTAGACTGATATATATAACTAAGTTCTGAAAGTCAGCAAAGTTCTCTCTCTATCTGCGAGCATCTGCAGTTCTCTCTCTCTATCTGCGAGTATCTGCAGTACTCTCACTCTCTCTCTCTATCTGCGAGTATCTGCAGAACTGCTAACAAATCTGTCACTGTTGTGTTTCCGAAATAACAACTAATTATAGCAACGTCAGATATGTCAACAGATATCTACCTCCCCACAGCTGGCACACGCCTCCTCTGTGAGATGGAGTGGGTACCTCCCCACAGCTGGCACACGCCTCCTCTGTGAGATGGAGTGGGTACCTCCCCACAGCTGGCACACGCCTCCTCTGTGAGATGGAGTGGGTACCTCCCCACAGCTGGCACACGCCTCCTCTGTGAGATGGAGTGGGTACCTCCCCACAGCTGGCACACGCCTCCTCTGTGAGATGGAGTGGGTACCTCCCCACAGCTGGCACACGCCTCCTCTGTGAGATGGAGTGGGTACCTCCCCACAGCTGGCACACGCCTCCTCTGTGAGATGGAGTGGGTACCTCCCCACAGCTGGCACACGCCTCCTCTGTGAGATGGAGTGGGTACCTCCCCACAGCTGGCACACGCCTCCTCTGTGAGATGGAGTGGGTACCTCCCCACAGCTGGCACACGCCTCCTCTGTGAGATGGAGTGGGTACCTCCCCACAGCTGGCACACGCCTCCTCTGTGAGCTGGAGCGCCGCGCGTGATCCAGCACTCGGGCTCAGTGCGTGTTGGTGGATGCCACGTCCTAACTTTTGGGTTTGCATGCCGATTTCCTCACGTACGTGCCGATTTCCTCACGAACATGCCGATTTCCTCACGAACATGCCGATTTCCTCACGTACGTGCCGATTTCCTCACGACAGACGTTTTCCCACCAAACTGGTAACAGAACATCAGCTTGTCGCAATGCAGGACAAGAAAACAAATAAATAAGTATTCTAAGATGCGCGTGGGCACAAATAAATTGACCTTTGCGACATCCTGATTCCTGCGTGCTCAGGAATTTATATAAGATGGCTAGCATCCGATGGTTACATCACATCGCGAATATATGAGCCACCTACGGGGCACACGCACCGCTGAGCACACCCGTGGTTTGTTTGGCACTTTTTTAAATCATACAATCATCATCATCTGCCTAGCCTTTTCTCAACTATGTTGGGGTCGGCTTCCAGTCTAACCGGATACACCCCAGTTATTGGGTAATACGCACCTTTTGGTAAGACTGGTTGTCAGACTGAACACAATCGTTGAGTTGTACAAAACCATCATTAGTTTAATAGATACTTTAAATTCACGCCATCCCTTATAGTATCAATAAAAACTTTTTTACAAAAAAATACAACCGACTTCTAAAAACAACAATACAAAGTGAAAATTAACTTTAATTTAGGAAATCGGTGTTTGGTTAAATGTATTTTCGTTTTTTGCTACCGACTTCCGAAATTAAAGTTATTTTTCACTTTGTAGTGTTGTTTTCGGAAGTCGGTTGTATTTTTTTGTGTAAAAGTTTTTATTTTTCACATTTTAGTTGAGGTACCAACCCCACAGAAATTCTAATACCACTATCTGCAAAAGAAACTAGAACATCATTCATATAAAAGTAGGAAAAAATAGGTATTATTGAAGCTAACTCAAAAACTACCAAAGCAAAGTTAATAAATTTTATAAGGGACCAACTTTGAGGTATACCCTCTCGAATAAAACATTTTATTTTCAAATCGGACGACTCTGTAAAAGGTTATGCGTGGTCATACATAAGAAAAAAAACGTGTCGAATTGAGAACCTCCTTCATTTTTTTCGACGATTAAAAAGAAAGTGACAGCATCAATTTAAAGTCTACACGAATGTTGGTTTTGTGCACAGACTACTTAGGGGATACTACGTATGTTTTGTGCAACTCACCGTATATCACCTAGCACTGGTGACTGAAAAGTTGTGCAGAAATCGGTTGTCATGGTATGGGAATGTGATGCGTTGCGGAGGAATGAGAAAAATGTTGTGAGGGAAGTTTTGAGTAGGTACAAAATTTTGTTGGCCAAAGAAACGATGGATGGACTGTGTGGAAGATGACATGGCTAGGAAGGGGGTGACTACCGAGATGACGACTGATAGAAAGTATGGAAGAAGAAGACATGTTGCGTCGACCCCAAATAAATTGGGATACACGAGGGCAACAGAGTGATATTTCTAAAGAGTTTTGTGCTATTTCTCATTTTTATTATTAAAAAAAAAAAACTGTAGTTTTGTTTCTGACCATACCCTGTGACTTAGCTCACTAGACCTGCACAGGCTGCAGTAAGATAAGTTACAGGCTGTTATTATTATGATTATGATGACTGTTTCTTACGTCAGTTTAATTGTTTCGCCACACAAGGACATTGGTACTTGATAGCCTCTCATAGACTTAGTCAGCAGGTAATTGCGTCTTGCACGCAAGTCTAGGTAACATATTGAGTAAGAAAACGGTACAGAAGTGAATCTGATACACTTTGTGTGTGCGCTGGTTTCGTCGAAATGAAAGAATACACAACGTGCTGCCGCAATAGCGCTTTTTAAATCGAAAACGCGGAACCGTATACGAGTGTCAGATGAATGTCGTGATTGCAGGTGTACAGAAGTTTGCTCCTTACCCGTAGAGCACGGAAAAGCTACTGATAACGTTCCTGTCACTGACAACTTCTGTCACGAACCAACCAACGCCTTCACAGCCGTCATTTTATACGTCAGCAGTGTCGCAGCGCTAGTGAACGGTGACACGTTTGATGTCTAAAGAAAGTGTTGACAGTTGCATCTCTAACAGCGTCCGCCAAGGTGGCTCCGTGAGTCCATGCTGTGTGTCTTCACTCCTTACCGAAACCTTATTATTCTATGCCAAAGGCAGCCTTCAAAATTCATTTGTCGCCTACTGCTCCCCGCCCCGTCGCACTCACTGACTCCTGAGTCCTCTCTTAGGTTGGTACTCCACAGGTGGAGCGGAGGAAGATGAACTAACGCCGCCACCTCGTTTTGTGTGACAGTTACACAAATGTTTACCAACAACGCCCCCCTGTCAATGTCATTCAGGCACCCAACCGATGCTTGTAGCACTGTACAGGGTTGGCATTCTATGCAGGAATTTTCGCTTAGCTATTCATTCCTACTCTGTACCAGTACTCGTAACGTAAGTCGTAGGAAACGTATCATTATTACTAGTAGGTACTCATTTATTCGTACAGCTCTGCCTATTGCGTGTGAGTCGTTAAATGTTGCCACTGACGTAAGTGAAGGCACGGTTGGCGCAGTGGCCGAGTGGCTCACGAGTCAAGAGTCTGTCCCGCACTGAAAACTAAAAATCTATGACATGTTTTAGATAGCTTTCCCGGGTTCGCTTGTGTCATGGAGTTGCTACATAACAGAACATTACGCCTGTAATGCCCGGAGGGTCGGCAGAACCTGAACACAGCCACGTCACTCGGTCACACGAATTGGTAAAAATACCTACTTCCCTAGCCTACCCCCCCTGCCTGCCTGCCTACTTCTTCTTATCTCAAGCTCGGCAGGAGTCTGACAGAGCTGCCTGCGGCGTGCCAACGCTCTGCTGAGCTAGAGGTCCTGGGTTGGATTAACGATACCGTCAAATGAAGTTACTTTGCTACTACGGGTTTACTTTGATAACAAAACTTTCGACTATGAAAACTAATTATATTCGGTGTGTAAATAAGGTTTTGTTGGTGTACCGGTTACTGGGCATGTCTGTTGGTGTACCGGTTACTGGGCATGTTTGTTGGTGTACCGGTCACTGGGCATGTGTGTTGGTGTACCGGTCACTGGGCATGTTTTGTTGGTGTATCGGTTACTGGGCATGTTTTGTTGGTGTACTGGTTACTGGACATTTTTTTGTTGGTGTACCGGATATTGGGCGTGTTTTATTGGTGTACCGGTTACTGGGCATGTTTTGTATGTGTACCGGTTACTGGGCATGTTTTGTTGCTGTATCGGTTACTGGGCATGTTTGTTGGTGTACCGGTTACTGGGCATTTTTTTGGTGTACCGGTTACTGGGCATTTTTTTGGTGTACCGGTTACTGGGCAACTTTAAGGTAAGAAAAACTTTTGATGCCTTCAAAAATACCTAATGTTTTCTAAGGCGAAAGTAGTTATCAAAAGTAACCTCATTTTACCGTAGGCAAAGAAAATTTCTCAGTAACGTGGATTCTGGATTTGTGTTCGATTTCTGGCAATAGGCTCACCATCTACAGGGTCAAATTAAATTAGCGAGCGAAACTCATAATTTCAAGTTACTACAGCTGATTACGGGGTCGACGGCTGTTACTTGAAATTAACTTGAAAATAATAATGATGTAATAATTTCTAGCTAGCCCTTCGGGTCCGCAAGCGTGGTGTTGCTGGTATCAAGCGTGGTGTTGCTGGTATCAAGCGTGGTGTTGCTGGTATCAAGCGTGGTGTTGCTGGTATCAAGCGTGGTGTTGCTGGTATCAAGCGTGGTGTTGCTGGTATCAAGCGTGGTGTTGCTGGTATCAAGCGTGGTGTTGCTGGTATCAAGCGTGGTGTTGCTGGTATCAAGCGTGGTGTTGCTGGTATCAAACTGTTATCTGCCACTGTGCATCTATTAAAGAGGTTAATTATTTAGCCACCAGCATCACCTTGAGGTTAAAGATAATAGTAATACCGTAATTAGTAGTAATTATGATAATGATAATAGTTATTAATTGAGTTCAATAAGTAGAGCGAGATAACATACTGATAGCGATAAGTTTGCAAGTATGGCTCAGTCATGCGGTTTCTGAGGTTTCTAAACGGAGTGATTATTGATTCGAGATCGTGTTTCTGAACACTTCGGTCGAGTGAATTAGGTACTAAGTATCGAGGGCTTATCTGAGGACCTCAAAAACCGAGCATAAGGAAGGAATTCGCTTAAATAGAGGATTGTGAAGCTGTTTCATACAAAAAGCAATATCTAACGTTTTTCCCCCGTAAACAGAAGTAGTTGAATTTCATAATCTTTGGAAATGTTGTAGATATAATGAAAAACTAGGTTCGTATGTTTTTATTATAAAGAAATATTGTGTACGGCATCACATAGTAGCATCTAAATAACTATATTTTTCGATCGTTTTTATTTTTTTAAATTAAACTAAACTGAATTACACTTTTCCTGTCGACAGCGATGCGGACGAATTTTTTGAAGCCCTGTGATTATTTCCCCTCCTTTTTTATATACTTGTACATATTTTTTTTTAAGACTGTTAGATTTTAAATTAGGTACGTAAATGCATGTAAATATATCAATAAAAACTGAATTAGTAAAAAAGGAAAACGTGCACACCTAGACTAAGGTGCACTGAATCTAATGAGACCAAAATGGTCTCATTACGTAAAGGTTTAGAGGGGTGAAAACGCTATTGCCCGAAACAACATTTCAAAAGGGAAATGCAGGTATTTGTCTCCAAGACATGCAACTCTCTCTATCACGGCCGGAGAGAGGCAGAGCTAGCGGTATAATAATAATAATATATCATTTATTTCGGGAAACAATGAGCCATAACATAAATACCTTACAGTAGTCTGTAAGGTATTTACGTTATGGCTCATTGTAAAAAATAATAATATGTAGGTATGATAAGTTCATAGACTACATATTTATAAAAAAAAACTTTTTACAAAAAAAATAACCGACTTCCATATTAAACACTCATCATCTTCCTGCCCTTATCCCATCGTACGTGGGGTCGGCGCACACCTTCTCTTCTTCCATTCTCCCCTGTCAACCGTCACGCTATCATTCACTCCCTTCACTTTCATATCATTCCTCACGCAATCCATCCATCTTTTCTTTGGCCTTCCTCTGCCTCTCCATCCATCAACATCACAGAAATCTAAATAATAAGGCACATTATTTAGATTTCTGTGATCAACATTCACACATTCATCACTCTTTTAGTCACATGCGTTTCGTCTCTCCTCCATATTAAACACTGCATAGTGAAAAAATATAAGTATATACGGTCAAATTGAAAAAACCTTTTTTTGAAGTCGGTTAAAAATACGTACTCGCGCCGCGTATCGGAACTTCACCAGGAACCGGACATTAGTGGTCCAGACTTCCAGAGCATTGCAGGGACACGTGTAGCGATCTAACGTTATGGTTCCATTCGGATTACTATATTATCATCATTCATAATATTAGGTCTTTACCTATGAAATTGCCGTTCTGCAGTACTGGCTATTTCAAATCAAAATAATTTTTGTTTGGCTAAGAATTCTAATTTCAAATTAATTTTATTTTAAAAACATGGATTTTTTTTTCCAAAAGTAGTCATTTGTTTATTGATTAGTGTTACATTTTCATCGCATTTCAATCTTTTTCGTCATCATGGAGACGTTAAAAATTCGAGTAATTATGGAATATGAGTACCGTCGTGGCAGCAACGCGGCACAAGCGGCACGCAACATCAACGACGTTTACGGAGCTAACACTACAAACCAACGCACCACTTGTTATTGGTTTGCTCGCTTCCGTTCTGGAAATTTCGACCTGAAAAATGAACCTCGCGGTCGTCCGAAGACTTTGGTCGACAATGACGAATTAAAGGCGATTGTGGAAGCTGATGATACACAATCTACGGCTGAATTAGCAGCAGCTTTCGACGTTAGCGTCAAAACAATATTGGTACATTTGCGTCAAATTGGCACGGTAAAAAAGCTTGACAAATGGGTGCCCCAGGAACTCAATGATCGCCAGCGCGAAGTACGCGTCGAGACGTGCCTTGCACTGCTCAACAGACACACAAATGAAGGAATTTTGATCCGCATTGTTACCTGCGATGAAAAATGGATTCTGTTTGATAACCGCAAGCGGTCAGCAAGTTGGTTGGATCCTGGTTCAGCACCTAAACAATGCCCTAAACGAAAACTTACCCCTAGAAAAGTGATGGTCACTGTTTGGTGGTCTAGCGCCGGTGTGATTCATCACAGCTTCTTACCAAACGGGGTGAGCATTACTTCAGATGTGTACTGTGAAGAACTGAACATAATAATGGAGAAGCTGGCACATCTCCAGCCAGCATTGGTCAATCGCTCGTCTCCGCTGCTCCTGCACGACAACGCGCGACCTCATACTGCACAGCAGACGGTCTCCAAGTTGCAAGAACTGGGGTTGGAAGCTCTCCGTCATCCGCCCTACTCACCAGACCTTGCGCCTACAGACTACAACTTTTTCCAGAATTTGGATTTCTTCTTGGCAGGAAAAAAATTCAATACCCGAGAGGCAGTACAAAATGCCTTTGAAGAATTTGTTGCCTCCCGTCCAGCTGATTTCTTTAAGAAGGGCATCAATAAACTGCCACTGCGTTGGCAAAGATGCATTGATTGCATGGGTGATTACTTCGATTAATACAAATAAAAAATGCATGAAAAAAATTCGTTTTTTTTTCATACAAAACGGCAATTTCATAGGTAAAGACCTATTATCATCAGTCATCACGACTGTATTTCGAAAAGGGTTCCTCAGAGGTGTACCTATAGTACACCCACATCTCGCCAGTTATGTAATGTAACAGGGGGCGAGCCTATTGCCATCAACCGGGCACAAATCCAGACTGCTGTTTAAAAAAATCCGTACGAAAAAACAGAAACAATTGCCCGAGCTGGGAATCGACCCCAGGACCCGCTCCGCAGTAGCGCTACTAGACAACGTGAGTTGTGAGTTGTGGTAGTCACCCAGAGGTCGTTGACCTCTCTATTGTTGTCTCAATTGAGACTTATAGGCCGAACTAGTTGCTATTCGTAAATGACTGTCGTCTTGTGACCTATAATTTGTAGCAGAGTGAACTATTCATTCAGTGCGCTCAATAGATAGTGCTACAAAGGTCTTTTGGCTTTTAAATGACATTAACAGAGGGCGCTGTTCATAAGCGTTTTTGAAATTTGTATTGAAAAAACAAGGTGGCGGCGTTAGTTCTGATTTTTTCCGCGCTTCAAAAGATTCCTATAAGCCTTTATGTCTATAGGACAGTAGCGCCGTCTGTCGGACATTGATGGAACTTAACGCATACTGGTAGATTTTTGTAGCTACAGAATAAAGTTTTTAGGTGATTGTCCCTTAACTATGTAAGATTTTGACCTGCAATTTTTTCACTATGATTGTTAAACGGTGGTACCTACTACTTACTTAATCATACTGATTGACTAGCACATAACATACTTATGTTATAGGAATTCTCTTTGTTAGATTATTCATGCACTTTGTATTTTAGATAATATAATCAATGCGAATAATAACAAAACGCATTTATTTTCATATCAGAAGCACGTTTCAAACGATACTTTTTCAATGGTAAACGTTCTTACAGCTGTCAAACTAGTTTAAATAGGTATTATAAATATATTATGCGTGTTTTACTATCTAAGCCTATTTTTAGATGTCAACTCACTCAACCTGTTTTGGTTTGTTCAACAAAAGCTCCAAACGTCTGGTTGACACTTCCCGTGACCCAAGGGCTGGCTTTTACCTTGGCCAGAGGCTAAGCATTGCCATACAACGTGGCAATGCCGCCAGTCTCTTGGGTACTTTACCAGTCGACCTCGACAGCGATGCGGAGGAATTTTTCGACGCCATATTTTAAGTTTTAGTTAAAGATTAGGACATTAGATAGGGATATTGTTATTTTAATGGTTTATCTGTTTTGTAAATAATCCTATTTTCTTTTCCCACAGCGTACTGGCGGAAACTACAAAACAAGATGGCCGTGTCTGACGTCATATCGCAAGATGGCGGCCAGGGAAACGTCAAACTGCACCCCTACCTAATTGCTTTAGTGTGAGTAGTACTATATCTTTATTAATCATTCATTCGTCTTGTCGATGGCCATATATCGTAAATTGGAACTAAATTGAGTCGGCTCAGAATTCGTAGCCTAGATGTTTGCCACTTAGAATCATTCTAGTTTTCCTCATAAAAGAGTTAATGATGTCAGTTTCTTAAAAGGGCAGTTTGCGCAAATGACAATATTAGCTATTTGTGCGAAATTCATTTGCGTGAACTTGCAACAGACACGGTAGGCATTTGAGCGAGAGTTTATAACGTGAGAAAAAAGTAAACATATCAGTGAGTCCGAGTGTCCAGAGCTCGCCGCACGTACGCACTAATTACTATGGTAATAAGGTTCAAAAGTTGTTCACCGCAAATGTCCACGATGGTACATTTATGCTGCTCCAAACGTATCTGATGAACGTGTAAACAAACTCGTTAAGTTCGTACGCAGTCACTCACTGAGTAATACATTCATCTGTATTTGGAAGATTTCAACTGCAGTTATATATCGCCACTGTTGACATGAATACGTCTTTTTTACTTCCATTATGCCTTTATTGATAAACTAAACATTATACATAGTAAGTAGCAAACTGTTGTAACGTATAATCTAGCACATCGGATGTCCCGTCTTAGTGGTCAGCGTGTGACGCACAGGCCTCTTCCACTTGTTTCCATTCTTCTATATTAGTAGCTTTTCTTGAGCAGATTTTCCCTCCATAGTGGGAGGGAATTCATAAAACTGTAGACTTACGTATTTGATATTAATTTCAACTCTATCTCCACGCGTCCTTGAGAAAAAGGGTCTTGACAGACTGATAGACTTGAAATTTTTTTTTAATGTTATTTCAAACTTTTTCTTTTACTTGCACTGTGAGACCTTGCTGATGATAATAAAATCGGGGGATACAGGGATACATCTTAAGACTGTTTCCAATTTTAATTAATAGTCGAAAAAAAATGAGGTTATAAAATTAACTTCAGTTGTCCAATGAAAAATAACGATTGGCGATTTAAAATTAGAACTTCGGGTTTATGTTTTCAAATAATCTAGTCAAAGCACTCTATTTGCAAGTTTATAGGCACTACTAATGGGGTTGTTTCCCGGAAGCTTCGCCGCGAGAGAGCGCTGTGTGTTTGTCACTTATCAAAGTCATCTTGAAGACAAAGCGACCAATCAGCGACAAGAAAAAACGCGGCAAAGTTTTCAGCAAGGAACTCCATTGGCAGCTGAATGTAGTAACAAACACTTGACGCCATCTACGCGGAACTAATTTGGCAGTTTTCTTCGGCACTGGGAGCGAAGGTGGCCCGGTGGAAACGGAGGTGTAGGCTTGTACCTACTATTATGTGTTCTGTGGTTGTACATCGTAAGTTTGAACCCAGACAGGCGCTTTACTTTGTGTAATTTATTTCATCACCACTGCTCTCAAAACAGTGAAGAAAAACATCGTGAGGAAACAGGCGTGTTCTAGAACCAAAATTTCGAAGACATGTGACATCTACCAACCCGCACTGGGCCCGCGTGCTGGATTACAGCCCGCTCCCTCTCACAGAGAGGAGGCCTGTGTCCCAGCAGTGGGAACGTTAAAAAACTGACAATGCTATTATGCTGCTACAAATTGGCATCCACACATACTTTTTCTGATCCATTTGTTTACTTTTCATCAGAAACTTTTGGAACAGAGTGTAAGTTTCCCCACTCGTGGAGCTGTTTCAACATATTCTGGTTGAATAGATTTATTTAAATATTTAGACGTGCATTCAAAAGTAATTAATGTCCTATTTTTAATAATTGATTATTAGAAGAGTGACCTTTAGAAGGGCCCCGAGGGCCGGTATTAGGCGCGAGGCCCCGTGGGTCAAGGAGAGCAGGTACCTTCACTAGGAAGCTTGTGTTTCAATACTTGGGGACTGTTTACGTATTGGATTATTCAGCAAATGAGAGTTTTCATGAAAATCTACGCCACCAGATGGCGCCACTTTGACAATAGAGGTCTTCCATTTCGACAATGAGTATAAAATTATGATGACGTTCACTATTCGTTTCATTCATTCGTTCGTCATTCTGTCACGACTGAAGAAAATGTAGGTGCTTTGACATGTTCCACAAGTCAAAGAGGAGTGCTACTAGTTTATTGACAAAAGTATTGTTTATATTCAAATACCTAGTATGTTTAGGTTAAGGTAATTATCTGTGGGCCTGTGTCGCCTGAAATAAATGGTTTATTATTATTATTTTGATAGTTTTGACAGGTGTCCCGGACCTGACGTCTCAGTGCTGCCACCCCTAATGAACTTCATTGCAGAAAACCCTCATTGACGTCGTCCTTACCTAGAGTGATCATGCGCGTGACATCGGCACTCACCCATCAAACCGGAATACTTAGAACAATGCCGATTGACGACTCGTCTCGCCTTGACACCAGATAAATACCTATTGAACTTAAAATCAGCTTTTTCCCAACTGTGTTCGGGTCGGCTTCCAGTCTAACCGAATGCAGCTGAATACCGGTATTTTACATGGAGCGACTGCATATCTGACCTCCACAACGACAACCCAGTTACTGGGTAACACGATACCCCTTGGTAAGACTGGTTGTCAGACTTTCGAGCTTCTGACGACCCGTAACCACTGTCAAAGCAACAAACAACACACAACACAACTACACACATAACACAACACAACAACAACATAACATAACACAACAACACCAACAACATAAGTAACAACAACCCAACAACACACACAACACAACATACACATAACATATTGGTTACCATAGCATAAGCATAATCAGTCTTTAAGGTTCTCACTGCTGCTAAATAATAAGGCACATTATTTAGATTTCTGTGGCTGGGACACAAGCCTCCTCTCTGTGAGAGGGAATGGGCTGTAACCCTTATGTCTTCAAATTTTAGGTTCTAGGACACGCCGGTTTCCTCACGATGTTTTCCTTCACTGTTTTGAGATCATTGGTGATGGAGTAAATTACACGAAGTAAAGTGCCTGCTTGGGTTCGAACCCGCGACCTAATTGCGTAACACATTATCAATCGGAGGTGGTTTCATTTTGACAGTTCAACAACATTCATTGCGTTATTTACGTTGTCGAACAGACAAATTTTTCGAACATATGAAGCAATGGATTAGCAATTTGTTTCAAAATAATTCAAACTCCGATTGATAACGTGTTACGCAATTAGGGGGCAGGACTGGCATATTTTTTTTTAGGATTCTGAAAACCAGTATGAATGTCAATCAGATAAAAATATTGCTAAAAAAAAATCTAACCGGCACATGTACTAATACATAATTCAGTCTACCATTAATATCTTTAGTACCTAAGGCAGCCCTACACGCGCCTCAAATCATAGACAATTTAAAAATAAAAACAGTGACACGTTCCACGTTTTTTATAAAGACATGCTTAGTATGCGCTACGTGAACATTTTTTGATGATAGTTTTTATTTATTAGTTTCATGATGTTGCCAAATACCTTTACTCATGTACAAAAATAATTGTTGTAAATAAATAATTGTTGGGTAGACATTATTCTAATTTAAAAAAAAAGTAGGATTAAATTATTCATATCTGTACATTGATCAGAAAATCATAAGTAATTAAAAGAGTATCTTTTGAGAACGGGGTATCATCCGTGTGCCATGCAAAGCATAACAGATTTTAACAGATTGACGGCTCGATTCAATTTTTTAACCGACGAAAAAAAAGGAGGAGGTTCTCAATTCGACGCGTATGTTTTTTATTTTTTTATGTATGACCACGCATAACTTTTTACAGAGTCGTCCGATTTGAAAAAAAATTGTTTTATTCGAGAGGGTATACCTCAAAGTTGGTCCCTTATAAAATTGATTAACTTTGTTTTGGTAGTTTTTGAGTTAGCTTCAATAATACGTATTTTTTCCCCACTTTTATATGGATGATGTTCTAGTTTCTTTTGCAGGTAGTGGTATTAGAATTTGTGTGGGGTAGTCACTACTAAATAGTTAAAAATAAAAACTTTTTACAAATTAATCAATTTTATATGGGACCAACTTTGAGGTATACCCTCTCGAATAAAACATTTTTTTTTCAAATCGGTCGACCCTGTAAAAAGTTATGCGTTATAAATAGAAAAAAAAAATAATTGAGAACTTCCTCGTTTTTTTTCGTCGGTGGCAAAAAACGAAAATACATTTGACCAGACACCGACTTCCGAAATTAAAGTTATTTTTCACTTTGTAGTGTTGTTTTTGGAAGTCGGTTGTATTTATTCGTAAAAAAGTTTTTTATTTATTCAGTAATAATTTAGGTACATTGCGTTCGAATATAATCCAGTATGAAACATACAGGCCTAAGCATATTAGATGTACAAATATGTGTAGGTACTTAGAAGAATACATTGAATTAAAATTAAGAAAAAAAATTACTATGCAAACATCCTAATCTTAACTAGTATTATAAATGTTAAAGTGAGTTTGTTTGTAACGCTTTCACGCTAAAACGGCTGAACGGATTTCGATGAAATTTTGCACACGGGTAGACCTGGGAAAGGACATTGGCTATTTTTATAGACATACTACGCGGGCGAAGTCGCGGGCGGAAGCTAGTAAATTATAAAATCAACTGTCAACAAATTTAGGTATACCCATTTTAAACGTAAATGATATTAATAAATAAGAACAAATTATAACACTGTCAATTGACGCATCTGCTAGCTAGCTATTGGCTGTGGGTTCGCTTCCTGCCCGAAGCATTGTGTATGTCTTGCTGTTAGCTATTCCAGATAGGTACGTCATATGGACGTTTGCATGTGTCAGATACAATAATAATTAGCTTTGGATGAGTTACACCGAAACAGGTTTATTGCAGGGTGAAATTGAATTCAAGGGCATCCTTTTAAGGGGTCATTGTACTCATCATTATGAACAACTTTTACTATGGGACCAAACCTGAAATCGCGAAAAAAAAATCTGCTGTTGGTGTGTTGCTGTTGCTGTTGTGTGATTTATGTTCGCATAACTAGTTGTGAATCAGAGTTTTCAGATCCAGCAAAGAGTTTTACTGTTTAGTTTAGATCCAGTAGTCAATGGCGCCGATTCTGTTGTACACAGAACTAAACTAACTAAACTATCACTAAAATTCATTACTTTTTGCTATGAGAATCTTAGAGCTATTCTGCAAAAAAAACCTCTAAATTTAATAACAATTTTGACACAACTAAAATCGAGTTTGACAATCGTGACTCCGCGTGGTATAGTGCCTGTAGTATATTTGCCCCGGTGGGTTTCATTGGAACTAACGAAATCAGTATGAAGTGACGATGCTTGTCATATTTTATTCACCGACATTTCCGCCGATACCTGGTCAGATATCTTTTAGAGCTGGAGGGGCGCAGGGAGGGGGCAGCTTCAACGTGTTTTATATGAAATGTACGTACCTTTTTTTTTTGGTACCTACATGTTGAGTCATAGGGGTTTATGGCTTTTTTAAAGGGGGGCCAAATTTTCATTATTTTTGCGATAGGACTCACCGTTTTCGAGATATATGCAAAAGAAAAGAAAAAAATACACTACTGTTTTTGCATCCGAAGTCAAGGTCTCGGTGTGAATTTTAGTCCATGTCAACTAATTTTGTTCCACACCTTTTTAATCGCGATTAAACATAGTCTGATTTAGTTTGACAATTAAAATTTTAGACTGAAAACAGTCAAATTCAGAATAGCAAAATTGCCATTTTCACTAAACTCCGTACAATCTTAGTCCTGTCAAACTAAAATATAGTTAAGTTGTGTCACTATAATCAATTTCAGAATGGGAAATCGTCGTTTGACAGGAATAAACTAAATTTTAGTGATTTTTAGTCTAGTTTAGAGGCATTTGTGACAAGAGAATCGGCACCAGTGTTACTTAAATATTTAGCTTTAAGTCTTGTATGTTAAAAAAAGTCGAATAATTTAAACTTCTCGTGAAACATTCATACGTCTTACATACAGCTTTCAATGTGGTTACTCATTAGTTTCTTACTCAATCAGGTGTGAGTGTGTGACTACAGTGAGTATTTATACTCACAATAGGTGCCCATCACCTACGATTACTTACGTAATGACATACTAACCTATGATAGAGTGGAGCAGGTATTTGTAGGCCGTGCAAGTAAGTACCTACGCGTATAGCCTCAATGCGGTAACCGGTAACCAAACCCCGACCTTCAGCTCGGTAGGCCGATACTCTTACAGTTGAGCCACAACAACGTAACTAATTTCGTAACTGCTTAATCTGTATATTAGATTACTTAACGTTGATTATAATTAATGAGGAAATAATTACATTACATAATTATTATGCAATGTTTATCTGAGTTAATGCACATTAAGAATGTAGTTTGTTCAGAATCGGTTGCTGTTGGTTTGCTGAAACGATGTCAGTCATTTTGAATATGTCATTTTTATCCCAAAAATAATTAAAACTACGAAGGTTACAGACATACTTTCGCTGTTCAGTCAAAACTAACCAAAATGAACGAAGCACCTCCTACGCTACAATAATACGCGTGCGACCACAGAAAACATTTTATCTGTTGTGTGCGTGCGACTGTGTGCGTGCGCAGAGTTCTAATGTGACCACAATTTTCTGCCAAAATCAGTCGGTACTTATCTTGTACTTATAATAACTTATTTACTAAATAAACAATGGTTTATACAATAGTATTCAAAAAATGCATACTTCAAATTAGATCTTGAAACTTTGCAACTAACTGAACTAACTATAAAGCAGGTCTTGTGTTTTTATTTTTTTTTTTAAATTACCATTATCTTCACTGCAAAAAGCAATTAGCTAAACTTTCGGCGCCCAGCACAGCACTCCGTCTCGCTCTCACTCAGTCCGCGAGCAGTATCGTGCCCGTGCGAGCGAGATAAAAACCTGACGACTCGTCGCGTGCTGAGAGCGGTGAGCATGGTTTTAGTGTTATGTATGTGCTTGAGCGTATATTTTACTTGCAGGAGAGGAGCACGATTTACACTTTTGTTGTTCGCGGCGCTCCATCTTCCTTTTTTGTTGATCTGAGGTACTTAACTAATATTTAGTAACAAATATAATTTAAAAGAGTGTCCGTAGAGTTTCTCGCCCGTTCTTCTCCACAGGTTCCTGTAGTAGGTTCCTACTACGCCTTGGAACGGGCAACTAGCTAGCTTCATCTTCCTGACTGACCGACTCTTTGATAACACAAATGGTTTATTTGAAATAAATGCTTTGAGTTTGAGATTATTATTCGTAGCGAGTGAAGATACTTCCACCGTCGCACGTAGTCTGGGCAATCAGCCGCGCTCCAACCAACCTATGCTATATAACTAATCTATTTACTTTGGTATGATCTACTGCCGTACAGCTCACGCCAACCCACCGCCTACGCAAATATCTCACTGATTGGTAGCGTCGTGTGTCGGGTCGTTGAGCTCCCTAAAATAGGGTTCAAGTATGCAATGACACGCGTAGTACCTACCGATGTTTGTTAACGTCTGTTGGGACAGATCAACTTTCTCTTTCCTCTACAAGCCGGGGAGGGAATATTAAATTTAAAAAAAGTGAAGTTTCATAAGATTTGGTGCCGTGTGTGCGGCAACTGTTAAATAACTGTCACCTTGACCTCACCTAACCTGCAAATGATAATTGGTACGGCTGCAGAGCTACTGGCTTTAATGTGACGAATGTCTTGTAAAATTTATGAACAATAGTAATTAGTATAATTTGAAGCATGCCATTGGAAATAAATATTATACTCTAGCATTACGAGTAAATACCTAGATTGTAATGTTTTGCATGACAAGTATCTGACTTTGTATTAAGAACTCAACCTTCTTTCATATATCTATGACTCAACCGCTGACTTTAAGACCAACACTGTACCAATACTTATTGCAATTAAATGATTATGATTATGATGGTTTGCCATAATTGCCATAATTGTTCGGCACTGATACAGAATAAAATTATTAAAATTAAGTAAATAGAAATCATATTTACGAGGGTGATAGCGGTGGGTGAGGGGGTAGGGTGAGGTTGAGGGGGAGGATGTTTTCTGATGAAAAAACAAAAAAAAAATCAATAATCATAAAATAATCAAGTGTAACCAATATCAATAACCGATAAGTACTCCAAACAAGTTAAATGAACTACTTGAGAAGAAGATCTAAGACGAGGTTTATCTTTTTTCGCCCAGTCATAGGTATTTTGAAGTAGATTTGGGGGAGCCCAAATCACCGCTCGTCACCGAAACTTCACGCGTATTTTGAAAACGGGCAAGTAGCAATACGGGACACGTTACCTATACAAAAAGCGTGACAGTCACGTGTATACGGGGCGTATGGCAACCCTACTTAGTCCTACATAATGCCTACATCGCAACAATTACACGTGTTGGTAGCATCATGACTCCTGAACTCAAGTAAGGTATGATGTAGAAACAAGTGAACTAGGAAGGTTAGACTCAAATATAACCCTCCTAGTTCATTTGTTTCGTCTGTAAGGATGGCTCGGTAAGCTATCTATGTAGGAATCGACTCATCATTATCAATTTATCAGAGCAGTCCACTGCTAGACAGGGCTCTCTAACTGCAGACAATATTTAAGTCAGCTTGCGAGTGTTTTTCCTAAAAACTCCTCTTAATTTTATGAGTTTGATTTAATATAATGAGTTAATATAGATAAGAATACGTAGGTAGGTACTGTCTGCTCACACACTGCTCACGGCCGAGCGACAACCTCTGCTACTTATCTCACGCAGTTTAGAGGACATCCAGCAGAATTACTTAATTCATTTATGTCGAGAGTTATACTTCTTACCTGTTGGCCTTATTCCTGTTTCTTGTAAGAAATCTGAATCATTTTGAAGCAAATTGCTAATCTATTGTCTCATAAGTTCGAAAAATTTGTATAAGTACTCGACACCGTAAATAACGCGATGAATGTTGTTGAACTGTCAAAATGAAATCGATTCCGATTGATAATTTGTTACGCAATTGCCCCGCACCCGCAGCGGGGTAACAGCGGGGTAATTGATCACACATAAAAATAAGACAAATTGATCGCAAAGGGTTTAATTTTGATAGTTCACCCATGTTCATTGCGTTATTTACATTGTTGACGAATTTTTCAACCCTGTGAAGCAATGGATTAGCAATATGCTTCAGAACTTTCGGATTGTGATTAAAAGCGTGCGGTATTAGGGTGCTGCGTGTGGCGCTAATAGTCTGTGGCACAGTCAACATTGAATGTGTAATGAAATGGTCCCTTACATGATTCCGTCTGTTTCAAGCCATGCTCCATGGTCCTAAAGGCTCTCTTTTGGATCACAAATGCCGAGTGAATATTATACTTGTAACTGTTGCCCTAAAACTCAACACTGTACTCAACCAAAGCGAAGTAGGTAATACCATCCTCAGCTGGGTCTAAGTTAGTTCCTCTCTCAGGCTTCTGATAGCAGCATGCCGAGCTAATAGTCTTCCTTACAGATGAAGTCGCAAATATGAATGAACACCTAGGAATTTGGCATGGTCAACTACTTCGACTTTGTGCCTCAAGACTAGCCTTGTTTGGAACATTCGATTTGAATAAAACCCACTTAGTTTTTTTTTACATTAAGTTTTAGATTATTTGTACCAAACCAGTGTTCGAAAGCTATTAACATGTTATTAATTTTTGTTTCTACATTATTTATGTTGTCAGCAGACAATATTGGTGTCACCTGAAAAAAAATATTAGATTTGCGTCAGTGATATACGCTTAAGATTCCCCCATCGGCAAAAAATACAAACTTCCATATAAACTTTTATCCCTTATCACAACCTCTTAAGGGGTCACTGTACTCATCATTATGAACAACTTTTACTATGGGACCAAACAGAAAATCGCGTTTTTTTTTTAGGACACCATACGGCCGTAGCAGTAATAACAATAAAACTTCTATTGTGTCTCGATTTTGCCCTTTAAAGCGTTAATTAACGACGCCATCAAATTGCAGTAAGTACTTATAATACTTACTTAATAGTTGTATTTACCTAAGTACCTATTTTACTAAACAAACAAATAATCTAATAAAATTCTAATATAATGTCAAAAATCAGAACTAGTAGATGGACACAGAATTATATTTTGCTCTAAATAAAACAATCGCTGTCATCACTCCGTTTGCCAAGCAAGCTGTCAATTATAGAAACATCTAAAGTAAAATATAATTTTACACTGTCTAACAATTCAAGGCGACGCTGAATGGTCGCAACAAATCAATAAGTCTGCTTATCCTTTCCCAACTATGTTGGGGTCAGCTTCCAGTCTAACCGGATGCAGCTGAATACCAAAAGGTTCTCGATATGTAATGGATGTATGTGTGGATGGATGGTTTTGTGTCACACATCCACGAACCGCGTCAAACGTAGCTTAACCTTCCATCGACAGCGTGCTCTCATTATTGGATGAAAAAACCAACATTCTCGAACTGCAAAGAGTATTCAACCAGTGTTTTCAGTGTATCAAAAGGTGTAGATTAAATTTATATGGACGACTTACCAAGTGACCTGGTCAGGATCTCTGCATCACAAAATGCAAGGCAACGGTATTCTTTGCGTAAAGAAAAAACAAATATTATTTATCTGACTCTGTCGAGCAATTAATGAGTTTACAATCGCTTTGACGAAACGACACCCACGGGCAGAGATAACGTGACCTATTATTACTTATTACTCATAGAAACCAAACGCGATAACACTTAGAACATCGTCGCTTGTGGCGTAGCGTAGCGTCAGTGTGTCACCGTACTGTTATACGAATTTAGAGGTCAAAATTAAATGGTATAGGTATGTGAATAAAATTAAAAAGAAATTTTAATTCGAATGTACGCGTGAATATTTATTGTTTAAGACAGCCTAAGTACCTGTTTTTAACAAATACATATAAATTATCATAGTTAAATAGGTACATTTTTGGTCTTCAGTAACAATTCATTTGACTTTCGCCAGCGGCGGCCTACGAGTTTTAAAGTTTCGTCAGTCTTTGATTATATAATAATTTACCAGCTTCTGCCCGCGACTTCTTGTTCCCCGATCCACCGCTTCGCATCGTATCGCATCGCCCGCCGCTGCTTCGTTCGTTCGTTCGTCGTGCGTTTCGCTTAGCGTTATTTCTGTTTTTTTTTTCCTTTTTGCTCGGCTCCTAAGGGTCATAGCGTGATGTTAAATAGCCTATAGCCTTCCTCAAGAATTGGGCTATCAAATGCTAAATAATTTTTCAGATCCGACTGCTAGTTACAGAGATTAGCGCGTTCAAACAAACAAAGTATTAGTACCAGTATTCGAATAGATCTTTGGTTATACACGTAACAGTAGGTCGCGTATATATTTGAAATATGTATGTTCGTTAATAAACATAAAGACCTGTTTATATCAGCCAATGATATTAATCCAAGGAGCCGGCGTGATCCACAGAGACTCGTTCTGCATGATCTTCCCAAGCTTGCTAAATATAATAAAAGCTGCTTATATAATTGTGTTAGTAAGTATATACAGGGTGTTTGGTGCATCGTTTGCCAAATTGAATTGGCCGAAAGAAGAGGTCATTTGCTATCGCTTCAGGCTCAAGTACTCATTTTTGGCCACACCGGTTTTTTTATTACAACTTTCTAATTTTTATTTTGAAAAAATCCAAAACTCAGCATTAAAGCTTAAATTAAAAAAAAGTTTTAAGTGTAGTCGTCAAATTTCATTTTTATTTACATATGTACTGTTGTATGGCTCTATCAAATTTAAAATTACTTGCCAGTTACATCTAGTTTTTTTTTAATAAATCACAAAGTTTTTGGAAAAATAAAAAATGAACTTAAAACTCAACTTTAAATAGCTATAAAAAAAAAACTAAAAGCGATCGGGATCTTCGAATTATTTTAAAAAGTTCTCTAGTCTATCCCCTTTCCAACGGTATGCAATGTGTTTAAAAAATGTTTCAGTAAGTTCACTAATACGCTAAGTTTGTGTATCGGGACGCACCATCAAACTATTGCATATTCGGGATAAACACTACTTACCTGACAACCTGAACGGGGATAATTACTTAGAATTTCTGCAAACAGAGTTGCCCTTATTATTAGCTGATTTGCCAATTTTCAGTGAAGACAGGTCTTTTGTTTTCCAACATGACGGTTGTCCCGCTCATTGGAGAATAACCGTCAGGGAGTACTTGAATGATGCATTCCCGGACTCATGGATTGGGAGGGATGGCCCTATTCCTTGGCCTCCACGTTCTCCAGACTTAACTCCGTTGGATTTTTACGTCTGGGGACGGGCCAAAGAACTCGTCTACGCCACGGAAGTTGAGACAAGAGATGATTTAGTCCAACGCATTGAGGCGGCTTTCATGACGATCAAAGCAGAAATGCGTTTACGCACCACTACAGTTGAGATAAGACGAAGATGTCGCGCGTGCATACGCAATAGTGGTAGACAGTTTGAACAAGACTTGTAAGATTAGTATGTAATTAAATTACTTATTAATAAATGGTTATTTTTGTAATAATGTATTTTTTTTTCAATTTCGAGGAAAGTTCCCTATGTAAGAACGAGATAAGAGACTACGTAAGACGTGAGATAACAGTATCTATCTACTAATAGCATGTAATTTATGCGAAAACTAGTGTTTTAAACGTAATATCCAATATCAGCCTGATGTGTCTCGACTACACATTTAGCTAATTATTAAAGATATTAAAAGAGTTTTTTAACACATTACATACCGTTGGAAAGGGGACAGACTAGAGAACTTTTTAAAATAATTCGAAGATCCTGATCGCTTTTATTTTTTTTTTTATAGCTATTTAAAGTTGAGTTTTAAGTTCATTTTTTATTTTTCCAAAAACTTTGTGATTTATTAAAAAAAAACTAGATGTTACTTGCAAGTAATTTTAAATTTGATAGAGCCATACAACAGTACATATGTAAATAAAAATGAAATTTGAAGACTACACTTAAAACTTTTTTTTAATTTAAGCTTTAATGCTGAGTTTTGGATTTTTTCAAAATAAAAATTAGAAAGTTGTAATAAAAAAACCGGTGTGGCCAAAAATGAGTACTTGAGCCTGAAGCGATAGCAAATGACCTCTTCTTTCGGCCAATTCAATTTGGCAAACGATGCACCAAACACCCTGTATAATAACATACCGAGTAGCATAAAAAACTTAAACTCCAGATTATTTAAGGGAAAATTGTTTGACTGGTTAAACTCGAAAAATTTCTAGTCTTAAAGAATTTATGGATAACAGATTGTCATGTTAGTATTAAGTGAACATATGCATGCTAAGTACAATTCTGGCAAAACATGTAAGATCTTTATTGTAAATTATTGTAACACCATTTATATCATGTTTTATGCAAATAAATACTTACTTAACATTTAGAATACAACACATGGTAGGTACCTATCTGGTCAGTATTACATTAACATCTGGACTGGATAGGTCTCGAGGTCACATTCCGGCGGCAGTTTTAAAACTTAAATAAGGAAATATGGACGAAACTCGACTCGCGGTTGTCTGCCTGCGAGTGTCTGCCTGCGAGTGTCTGCCTGCGAGTGTCTGCCTGCGAGTGTCTGCCTGCGAGTGTCTGCCTGCGAGTGTCTGCCTGCGAGTGTCTGCCTGCGAGTGTCTGCCTGCGAGTGTCTGCCTGCGAGTGTCTGCCTGCGAGTGTCTGCCTGCGTGTGTCTGCCTGCGAGTGTCTGCCTGCGAGTGTCTGCCTGCGAGTGTCTGCCTGCGAGTGTCTGCCTGCGTGTGTCTGCCTGCGAGTGTCTACAATTCAATTTCGTTTACTTTTGTTTCACTGTGCCAGTGTGCCACAAAAGCAGGAAGTTTTGTGTTCCGCGGTACGGTCGCGGTCGGTAGCTTTTTATTTGCTACGCGTCGCAAATACAAACACTTTCATTAGGTATATCAAATAAATAAATCGATTTATATTATACCGATGACTGAAGGAAGTTAGTGATCATCGGTGGACTTGAGGACTTGGGGACTGAAACTCAAACTCAAAGCATTTATTTCCAACGAGCTTTTGCCCGCGGCTTCGCCCGCGTGGATGTCGGAAAATATCCCACGGGAACGTACTACTATACTGATGGGTCCCATGTAACAGGGGGCGAGCCTAATATTGCCATTACCTGGGCACAAATACAGACTGTATTTCAGCCTGCTGAGAATAACCTCGGCTTGATTTGTTATTAGTTAGTATAGTAGATACTTCTAGCCCAATTCTTGAGGAAGGCTTAGTAAAAAGAAAAAAAAGAACGCTAAGCAAAACGAAGTAAAGTGCGGGCAGACGATGCGATGCGACGGGGAGGGTCGGGGGAACAAGAAATTTTACGCGGACGAATATATAATAAATATATATTATTATATGTAAGTATATAGATTCTTAATAAATAAAAGGTAAATGAACAGCGCTGTCACACTCCGCGCCATAATCTGGGTACATGTTATCTCTATATACTAGTTATGTACACACCCGCTCAGTTACATAATACTCGCACGTGTCCGCGGGTCATTCACCTCTGACAATGGCGAGCAATATGGCGGCCTGCCAAACAACTGATTTACATTATGTTCTTCATTTACATATCATGTTATTATTATCCATATTCTCTAAAAATAAAAATCAATTGCCGAGTGTATGTTCACGCATCACTTCAGAACGGTTGCAGCTATTTGGCTAATTGTTTATTTGGTGTGTTTGTAATTGGCAGGAGATAATTTTTTTTTTTTGAAAAATTTACCGGAAAAGTTGGCTTGGATGGTATTTTTGTACGAACACAGACAACACACAGCCTCAACCACTGGAGATACTTAGAGACACTCGGACGAAGCCGGGCGCGAACAGCTAGTGAGTAAATAAATAAAAACAAAACCCTGTTCTTGTTCGTTGCTAAGCGCACCACTTGAGAACGGCTGACTTGATTTGGCTATGCGTCCGAAACAGGTAGAAAAGGACTTTTTTCTATGGGATTTTAGTATCGGGCAGACAACATCACCGGGCTGCGGCGGGGCAGTTAATGAAGAATATCATACCTAGCGGCATCTACATCGCCACATACGAACTACACTACGCATCACAATGACATGACGTCACGCAATCCTGCATCGCGCAGAGTTTACCGCGGACTAGCATATGAACAACGTCCCGACATCAACAGTCGGGCTCCCCCATCATGATCCAGCCTGCCCCGGCTGGCTGTTCTCCCCCTAGCGACGCTCAGTCGCCTATATCTTAGTTTGTAAGCCCTGGCCGGAGGCTTTAAGTTCGCTTAAGGCACCCACAGGAAATGCAGTCTCGACCTTCAATGGTCAACTGCGCGATGACATTTCCAAAAAAAAAATTGCCGACCAGACACTACACCTGTCTGGTCGGAGGATCCTCCCTCTTCTATGGAGGATGAGTGAACTTTACACCCTGTTCCTCATGCCTCTACACCTAGGTACACTCCTACCAACTTATCTGTGAAATGGCGAAAATTGGAACTACGGCCGTCATGTTGAAATGTCTTCGATTGTGCCGACGCATCGACAGTGGCGTCCTCTTTCAGTTCACAGATAAGTTGGTAGGACTGTAGGTACATTATTTCTATGATTTATACTTCTGTATTTTACCAATATTTATTTTTTAATAAATTTTATTATTATATCTGTGGTAGAATAGAGGAGCTCGTGGCTAACTAATAACAGCCGCACGGGTCGATCCATCAGGTTAAGCTACGCTTGCCGGGGTTGCTCAGTGGATGGGTGACCATTCTTTACATACCGAGACTCCTCCGTGCCTCGGAAAGCACGTTAAGCCGTTGGTCCCGGCTGTCATTCGTGGATCTTTGACAGTCGTTACGGGTCGTCAGAAGCCCGAAAGTCTGACAACCAGTCTTACCAAGGGGTATCGTATTACCCAGTTACTGGGTTGTGGAGGTCAGATAGGCAGTCGCTCCATGTAAAATACTGGTATTCAGGTGAATCCGGTTAGACTGAAAGCCGACCCCAACATAGTTGGGAAAAGGCTAGGCAGATTGATTTTTATCAGTGGTAATCAAACGGATCCTCCTTAGGGCTTGTCTATGTCGTTATTTTGTTTCATTATTATCTATGACAGCTCGCACAGCAACAAGAATGTGATTGATCACTAACTAGCTAGCAGGTACTAATCTACATATTATATTTGAAGTATTAACTAGTACCTCCAGAAGTCCAGAGCGAATTTCGGTCATGACTATTATGTATTCTGTGGCCATGGCGGCCAATCTTACAGGAGACCGGCCTTCGGCGCGGCCCGCGGGAGATGTGTACTGCAGGCGTGCTTGTGTGCGCAGGCGCAGCACACGTGCTTCCTCTGTTCCGTTACTCTCATAGTCCTCAGGGACGGCAATCTCACACCACCGTGCACCGGGGCGAGGTCAGGCGCAGAAGTCAGGACCAATGAGGCAAGGGGTATCACACCGCAAACTTCCAAACTCTGAGCTGTTAATAAGACATTCGACTATTCGTATAATGGAAAAACACATTTATAACAGTGTGCCAGAGCTGGGAATCGAGCCCAGGACCCCCGACCGTGCTGACAGACGGTCCACATTTTGGATACGGAACCACACATTAAATAATAGACGATGGAACCCTAGAATGTATCACTACCGTTCTGTCGTTGGCGACAATCACAACAACACGTTGGTTCACTTTCAATAGCCGGCATCAGCGTTACAGACAAATGCTAAGTAGGTACCTACCTACCTACCTACCTAGGTACTTGTACCTACGTGAGTGTTAACACCAAAAGGAAAAGAAAAAAAAAGAAGAAAATGTTTAATTTTGCATAAAAACTAACATACACAACACAATTAGATCAAACAGCAGCTACATCACATCGCATCGTCAGCCTGCAGCCCTCCGCTGCCGCACACAGGCTCCTCCTGCACGCCATTCAACTCAGTGCTCGACTAAAACAACTTATTATTTATTACATAGATAAAAGAAAAATGTATAATTTATTGCTACAATAAGAGCAATATTCTTTCGCCATTCTTACATCATTAAATCTCTAATCCGAAATCACTCCACAGCTTCAGCCACACGAACACAGAGCACAGCGTGTATTCCCTCACTTCCTTGTGAAAACAAAACGCGGTGGTGTGCGCCCGCGCCGCGGCGGCTCCCTGCAGCGGCTCACGCGCACACGTGTACACAACGCAGTTCTTCACAAACAGCTGCTGGCCTACTTCTGCACACAATGGCGAGCCAGCAGCCAGTAACGACCACTGCGGCACATGGCGGCTGTTCAGCTCCAACAGTGTACCTGTCAAAAAACAAGCGTTACGATGCAAAAGTGACGTGAAGAACGACTTGTTCGTTGGCATTCGATACTGGCGCGCAACGTTGTAGTGCAGCTCCACCAGGCTTTCCATAAGCATCCTCTTGCCGGTCGACGGAGGACCATAGAATAATAAATGATTCTTTGTCCCCATCTGCCGCGTCAAGTGTTTATAGGTGACATGAGCAAATGTTGACACATCGATGGCATTGTTTTTCAATATCGATGTCAGTTTCTGCCATTCCTCAATGATCATTTCTGGTTCGTTGATGGTAGGATTCTGCTTCAGTTGATAGTTTTTGCATCTTTCAATTCGCTGGCTCACCGTTTCATTAAATACGAGCACTTTGGCAATATGGGCAGTTGTCTTGATCAGCGCATTTGCTCCTGTTTGCAGCAGTAGCTGTATTCCTTCTGGCGTTTTCGATAGTGTTAATTTAGCGCGGCTTTCATCAAAAGCGCGTTCTTCGCAAAATAGTGAAACTCGTTTTACATGGCTCATGGCGTAATCATTTGGGCGTGGTCTGGCGACTTTGCGGCCACTTGAGCCTGGCGCGGGATCCTCTATAATATCATCACAGAGTTCTTCATACTCCACTTTTCTTCGTTTTAAAGAAAACACTGGGAGAATTTCATTAGTTGATGCTGCCATTTTTCAAAACTTGTTCAATACTTCGAATTTTCAAATAAAAATAAAATATTTGGTGTGACATTCGTTGTGTCTGAGCCACTCGTCGATCAGGTAACACGATGCACTATTCAACACAATTTATTTTTATCCTTTTATTAATTTACCTAAAGTGGCGAGTACTTGGTAAGTCTGTTGTCTTAATAATAGTGAAAAAGTCCTTTTTTTTTTTTTTTTTTTTTTGAAATGGCATCTCGTAGTGTGACCATGAGAGGTCCCGACTACTTAACCGGACTTTCCTGTTGGTGCCTTTAAGCGAGCTCAAAAGCCTCCAGCCAGGGGCATAAATACTAACTAAATTATAAACTAAACGACTGCGCACTAAGGGCACCCCCTGTGGGGTACGGACCTCGGCTTAGGGAGTCGTTGTCATTGACCAATGATATACAAGGCAAAGCAATAGGCTGGATCAAGTTAGGGGAATTATTATTATCAGGGGAGTTTAAAGCTACAGGCTCAGCTACGCCACCAGCTGGCTCGATTAAACCGATCAAGGGACATGAATTTACATTTACGTTAGATGGTCTTAAACGCGGTGGGCCTCGGCGGCGAGGCCGGAATGTAGATCTGTGTTTGTGTTGAACTGTGCTAGTGTCCCTACTACTTTCCTGGAGGAGGGTGATAGGGTCATCGGGTTCAGTGAGGGCATGTCGCGGACGGCGGATACTGCTGATTCTACTGGGGACATAGCTAGCGGCTTCGACAACCAAGGGGTTGCGATGTTTCACGGCGGAATCAAAGAAACGCTTGGAAAGGCGTTTCAAGTACTGACGGATGGTCGGGACTTTAAGGTCAAGGTGCAGCTTTTATACTCGAGGTTCAAGGACCTATACAACGATCACCTGCATCCTGCATACGAAGGCCGGTGAAAGCGCACCGGGTCGCCGGTTTGCCTGCTCACCGCATACTGCACCTGCACACAACCTAACCTACCCTACCCTGGTTAGGTTATGTGGCTGCACTCTGGGCAGCCAGCCTTGCTACTATAATATGTGGCTAACATTGATCTATACTAACTATACATATAAGATAGGTATCTTATTTAAAGCAACCGAAGACGCGACGTCCGTCCGTAGTTAAACTCAACTGCGTTTGTGTAAATAAAGATTTTTGTTGTTTTAAAAAAGGTTGTTTTCTATAGTAAGATAATATTGCTTTACAAAATATTACTGGTTAAAGAAATAATAGGTATGTAAGTAGGCAAGCATTTCCTTAAGAGCATTGTTCTTCTAAACTACGCAACGGATTTTGATGCGGGTTTCACCATTGCATCGTTTAGAGAATTTACTCGGGGAGGTTTTTTACTACATACATTAATATTAAACTAACAAACGATTTTTTTTCTTAAAATATTATTCAGTTTGAATAATTTTTAATCACTACTTGAATAGTACGAACTATTATCGATTTAATCATGGCTAAACTAATTAATTATAATTTGTTAAATAAACCCGAACCGAGCCCGAACCTGAATAATTATGAGGTTACTATAAAGAGGTGACACCAGCTGATTCTTTACTTTCTCAATAAAAAAATAATAATAAAAAAATCTTTACAAAAACCTTTGACATTAATACGAACTAATACTTACTTTGAATACGATCAGATAAGTAGTTAAACTTAGTAACATGCCTTCAGAGAGTGTCCTCTCCTTCCTTCTAGGATGACCTTGAGCAAGCTGAGATAACACTCGACTATAGCGAGACCAACATTTCTCAGATTGAAACTTCTTCTGATCTAAGTGGACTTAAAATACTGGAAGCCTTTATAAAGTACTAGCTTTTGCCCGCGGCTTCGCCCGCGTGGATGTCGAAAAATTTCCTTATTCCTTGTCTACATTATAAAAGGAACCACTGTGCAAGATTTATAGCTTAGCTTTATAGGTCCAAGGGTTTAGGTTGGGCGTTGATCAGTCAGACAGTCAGGACTTTTCTTTTTATATATTGAGATAGCTTCTGCCCGCGACTTCATCCGCGTGAAGTTTCTTTTTTCCCCGACCCACCCGTCGCATCGCATTGCCTGCCTGCGCTATTACGTCGTTTTCGCTTAGCGTTCTTTCCGACTTTTTTTCTTTTTGCTCGGCATCTAAGAGTCCTAGAGTGATGTTAACTATGCTTGTAGCCTTCCTTAAGAATTGGGCTATCAAATGCAACAACAATTATTAAAGTCCGACTGGGAGTTCTAGAGATTAACACGTTCAAACAAACAAAAAAAAGTGTGAGTGTTAGCTCCGACGCATGACTGGAGTTTACTCCTGTTTTATGTGCCGTTCCGAGTTTTCTACTTTCTATTTTTTGGTTATTTCTGTCGGGTTGGGTTTCATAGATATACAAAAAGAAACATATAGGCACCGCCAGCCCTCATCCCACCTCTCACTCTAACCCCCCTCTCATCCCTCCTGCTCTCCCTCTAACCCATCTCCCACTCCCCTCCCCTTCTACCCGCACCAACTCCTCTCCACACCCTCTCCCTTTGCGTCCTCACCCCCCGCCCCCCTTCCCCTCTCCCCTAACTTGACTGAAAGATTATTTACAGCAATTTTCGAGTTAATCAATCGCTTTTTTTTTTTTTTTTACCCTTACGGGTAGATTTTCGAAAAACCCCGATACACGTTATTCTTAATTTTTGGTCTCAAGTATAAATACTGAGTTTCGAGTTAATCGGACCACGCGTTAAAATTCCTCCATACAAACTTTGACACCCCCCATTCCTTTTAGGGGGTAGTTTAGAAAAACAAAAAATGACAATAATCATAATTTACTTAGATAAATACTCGTATTTGTGACTTTCAAGTTTATTAACTCAAGGAATAAAAATATTCATAAAAACTTGCACCCCACATTTCACCCCTTTACGGGGTGAGTTTCGTAAAATCCTTTCTTAGCTGACGTCTCCTACTCATAATCTACTTCTATGCCAACTTTCATCTTCGTAGGTCTAGTAGTGTTTAATCAGTGAGTGAATGAATGAATGACCTTTCGCTTTTATATATAACTATCTCTCTGGATCTAACCACATTCCGTAGTTAGATCCAGATTCCGTATATATGAGACCGTTTCTATAAACTTCAAACTTAATTGGGAATATTAATCCTGCTGCTATTAACTCACAAAGTCCGCCATAAGTAGCATTTTTCATCATATCAGCAAAATATTCGTCAGGTGTTAAGTATTTATTACCTTTCCTGTCGTGGGTCAAAATTGAAAACGTGCTCCAGTCATTAACCACATATCTGACAATGTCTAAACGCACCTCCATCGCTCTATCTTGTGTTCCGTACATTAAATAAGAGAGAGCACGAAACAAACATGCACCGTCACCAACAATAGGGACGACAGTACATTCTTCAACTTCACCATTAACGTTCAGATTTTCTTTAGCCATTTTAAAAAAGTCGAACTGACAGAACCTATACTTAAACCAAACGAAAACAAAATAAATGCCAAATACAAAGCAGAGTCTATAACCAAAACTACTAAACCGAAACAAAGCAAAATAATCCGCTATAAATATTTACGTAAATCTTAACACCGCGATTCAGAAAAATGACGTAATTGTACAACGCCATCTATTGTCAACATATAGAACTAAAAATTATTTTGTTCGTCTTAATTTATTCGTTCCATTAGGTTCTTATAGTTCAAACTAATACATTTACATCCTCCATCATCCCTTACTTTATCCCCATGGGGGTTGAATTTATCAAAATCCTATTTAAGCGGACGTCTTCATCATAGTAGCTCCAATTTTTAATTTCAGTTAAATCAGTCGAAAATCTAAGAAGATTTATACAAACTTTCATCCCCTATTTTATCCCCTTGGGGGTAGAATTTATCAAAATCCTTTCTTAGGGGATGATTACGTCATAGTAGCTATATGCATGCAAAGTCCCAGCCCGATCGGTTTAAAATTTACAGTTTCATACAAACTTTCATCCCCTATTTTATCCCCTTGGGGGTAGAATTTATCAAAATCCTTTCTTAGCGGATGCATACGTTATAACATCTACCTGCATGCCAAATTTCAGCCCGATCGGTTTAAAATTGACAAAGCTTCATACAAACTTTCATCCCCTATTTTATCCCCATGGGGGTATGAATTAACAAAATCCATTAATAGAGGATGCCTACGTCATAACATCTACCTACATGCCAAATTTCAGCCCGATCGGTTTAAAATTGACAAAGCTTCATACAAACTTTCATCCCCTATTTTGTCCCCTTGGGGATAGAAATTAACAAAATCCATTCTTAGCGGATGCCTACGCCATAACATCTACCTGCATGTCAAATTTCAGCTCGATCGGTTTAAAATTGACAAAGTTTCATACAAACTTTCATCCCCTATTTTATCCCCTTGGGGGTAGAACTTATCAAAATCCTTTCTTAGCGGATGCCTACGTCATAACATCTACCTGCATGCCAAATTTCAGCCCGATCCCTCCAGTGGTTTGGGCTGTGCGTTGATAGATCACTATGTCAGTCAGTCACCTTTGAGTTTTATATATTTAGATTTATACATTACAGATTAGCCTGTGATACTGTGTCTTTAATAATAGAGGCATGTTCTAATGTCAGATCTGGAGGAGCTCGTGGCTAAGTAATAACAGCCGCACGGGTCGATCCATCAGGTTAAGCTACGCTTGCCGGGGTTGCTCCGTGGATGGGTGACCATCTTTACATACCGAGACTCCTCCGTGTCTCGGAAAGCACGTTAAGCCGTTGGTCCCGGCTGTCATTCGTGAATCTTTGACAGTCGTTACGGGTCGTCAGAAGCCCGAAAGTCTGACAATCAGTCTTACCAAGGGGTATCGTATTACCCAGTTAATGGGTTGTGGAGGTCAGATAGGCAGTCGCTCCATGTAAAATAATGGTATTCAGCTGCATCCGGTTAGACTGGAAGCCGACCCCAACATAGTTGGGAAAAGGCTAGGCAGATTGATTGTTCTAATATCAGATCTCGCTTTCACGCTAAATTTAAATTTTGAAAATTTAGAAAACACTCAAGTTGAGATCCATGAACCACCATAGAAAGAAAAGATACAATACAAGAAAACATAGTTCCTATGACTTTTATGATATAGTACATTTTGATACAAGTGGAGAATTTTTGTCATTGCATTCGTGGCGGAATTAACACCCGAGCCGTAGACGAGGTTGTTTTTGAGCCGAGAACTGCACTATCAAATGTCCACTTGTATCAAACGACGTTTTTCAATACACTTTTGAAGAAATAAAATAAAATAACAAAAAATATTTTTTCAATACACTTCCTCAAAAACTGGTTCATATCGCACTACGATTAGGTTGACAATGCAATATATTTCACACGCGTGCGATTTTTCATTTTCTAACACGTGTGCGGGAATAAAAATTGCCACAGATAACTTATACCTATACTTAGTCCAAATTGGTTCAATGCCTCTATTCACACTGTCTCTATTCGGAGGTGAATGTTTTTTTTATTAATCTCGGCAAAGAGTTAAGCGTCTTTACGGCGTTAATATTTTTTGAATATTTGAATTTTCTATTTTTCATATTAGGCTGTTTATCAGCTTTATACCCTTGCTTCTCCTTCAACCTGGCGAAAGCAAAGCGCGGAAAAAAAAAGAAAATTTTAATCATAGTTTCCTAATAATTCATGACAAAAATATTTTTCGTTATTTTATTTTATTTCTTCAAAAGTGTATTGAAAAACGTCGCTTGATACACGTGGATATTTGTTATTGTAGTTCTCGGCTCAAAAACAACCTCGTTTACGGCTCGGGTGTTAATTCCGCCTCGAATGCAATAACAAACATTCTCCACTTGTATCGAAATGTACTAATGTCATGATCATGAATTATTAGGAAACTATGATTTAAATTTTCTTTTTTTCCGAGCTTTACTTTCGCCAGGTTGAAGGCGAAGCAAAGGTATAAAGCCGATAATCAGCCTAATATGAAAAATAGAATATTCAATTATTTTTGAGTTTAAAACACAAATAAATGTTAATTTCGTTGTGTTGGTGTGTTACAGTGTAGGAGTATTGCAAAAACAAAGTAGTATATATAAAATTGAACATGAAGCAACCCTGCCTAGACCTCTTTTGTTGACTGTACATTCTGCCTTAATAATAGCATGCAAATGTAAACAAAATAAAGGTCAATAAAAAGATTACAAAAAATTATCATTTAAGAAATCCTGCACAGAATAATAACATTTATTTACAAGTAAGTAATTCTGTAAAACGTTTTTTAAATGTTTGCAACGGGAAGTTTGTAATTTCGTCAGGTATTTTTTAATCTTTAGTGATTACAGGAGCCATAAAAATCACATTTCTTTTTATTAATAAGCTAGTTTTAAATACGCCCGTGCATAACAGATTCTGGTATTGTGATCTCACTGGTGTACTTCGTTTTATAGTTTCTATTAAAGTTAGTATGACCAAAATCACTTCAAAATCTCCCAAGTTCTAGATTTACGTTTGTGCTTACTCATAAATACGAAGTAACCTTGAAAGCCAGCTACTCCGCACATGTGCCTATATTGAAAGCCAGCTACTCCGCACATGTGCCTATATTGAAAGCCAGCTACTCCGCACATGTGCCTATATTGAAAGCCAGCTACTCCGCACATGTGCCTATATTGAAAGCCAGCTACTCCGCACATGTGCCTATATTGAAAGCCAGCTACTCCGCACATGTGCCTATATTGAAAGCCAGCTACTCCGCACATGTGCCTATATTGAAAAACAACTACTCCGCACATGTGCCTATATTGAAAGCCAGCTACTCCGCACATGTGTCTATATTGAAAGCCAGCTACTCCGCACATGTGCCTATATTGAAAGCCAGCTACTCCGCACATGTGCCTATATTGAAAGCCAGCTACTCCGCACATGTGCCTATATTGAAAGACAACTACTCCGCACATGTGCCTATATTGAAAGACAACTACTCCGCACATGTGCCTATATTGACAATGTCGGTTGGTAACTTGGTAGTAAGTAGGTAATACACATGTAATACAGCATGTGATAAGTAATAAGTAAAAAAATAAATTGACTTATAAAGTAAAAACCGACTTCAAAACCATAAACGAATAAAATAAAAGTCGGTGTCAAGCTAAAGTGCATTGAAGAATTGATGACACCGACTTCAGAAGCTGTTGAAGTGTTTTATGAAAGTTATTTTATTCGTTTTTGGTTTTGAAGTCGTTTTTTACTTTTTTTAAAGTAAATTTATTTTTTTATTTTTAGTTGAATATACAATTACATAATTAGGTAAGCCCACAGAAATCTAATTATTAAGTCATTCAGATTTCTGTGGGTATGCCCAAGTCGAACGAAAAGAAGAATCATCAAAATCCGTTTAGAAATGCCGGAGATACAGTGTATTTACCATATATTTCTATGGTATTTACGCATGTAACTTCGTACATATGAAAAATTACATAATGTATTATATACTAAAACCTTCCTGAAAGTATGTAGATCACGGTGGCGAAAGAATCATCAAAATTGATTCATTCGTTTTTGAGAAAATCGCGGACATAGGGGCAAATACAGAACCTACCAACTGTTGTGTTACTGCCTCGTTAGTGCCCGAGTCGCGAGCGCTACTGCTGAGCACATAGGGCTGAGCACGAGGTGCTGATGCGACTCCCGGGGCCGGCAAAGTGTTATTGGGTTTTCCATCAGGAATTAGTCAGTAGCAGCCCGGAGTCTGGCTTTGTGCCCGGTTGATGCCGCCGGTTATATTATACACTGGCAACACGCGTTGCAATGACCACCACAGAAAAGGGTTTTGTCGACGGAAGTACAGACAAAATGAGAGCTGGTAGAAATATCTGTACGCGTTCTACGCGTCTAAGCATGGCAATGTGTCATTTAGTCTATTCTTCAGTCGACAAAACGTCGTCGTACTTCGCGTGCTGTTCGTGCGTGGGTTCGCCATGTCTCCAGTGGTTTATTCTGTGAGTTGTCTGTTTTCATACAAAAATACCATTCAAATTTTCAACCTTTCCGGTGAATTTTCCAAAAAAAAATCTGTCATACAAACCTTGTCCTGACAATAATTACAAACACAACAAAAAAAGAATTAACCAAATATGTGCAACCGTTCTGAACACAGGACAGCTTTATCTTTTCTGTGGTTCTGAGTTTTGCGTTTATATTTAATGTAGGTACGTGTAGGTACTATACCTAGGTACAGAGGCCAAGCACATCAAGCTACCCCAATCTGGCAAATTTTCCCAATTAAATATGAACCTTATTCCTTTGTGGTAAAGTTGAAAACCTATCAATGAAATTTGACAGATTGGGGTAGCTTGATGCGCTGGCAGAGGCCAGCGCATCAAGCTACCCCAATCTGTCAAATTTGGCAGAGTTGGACAGAGGTCCAACTCTGCCTGGAATCAGCGAAGGGTACTTCGCTGATGCCAGGCGGGTATTGTGTAAAAAAGACCCTTTTTCATACAAAATAGAGGATACTTGTATTCAGTTATCTGCCAGATGAGTAAACCGGGGCTTATCCGAAGGTGGTGAAACGGACCATAAGTCCTCTAGACTAGAGCGTACACAACAATATCCTTCTCGAAATTTCTTACATCTTCTCTTGCAATGTCGTTTATTGATTTTATCGATAGTCCTTGAGTACAACACCAGTAAGCCAGCACAGCACTTAACGGATACTCGTGCTGCAAATCTTATAGCCTACTATAAACAGAACCTACTTACAGCTGGAACAAGTCGACCTCCACTTTCGTGGAACGTAGGCCGGCTGCCGACACCCTCGTTAACGGGTCCATCCATCATCTTTACATAAAATAAAATAAATAAAATAAATAAATAAATAATAAATTTATTTCATATAGCATATTTGGCTTACAATGCCTGTCGAGGAGTCTCCATTTAGGCATATAATATGCCTGTAGTTGAAGGCTCCGCTCTTCCCTTACATTAGAAACTTACGAGTACAAATAGGTATATGTATAAAGAAACAAAACAAGGAAAAAATGCGATCAATTTATACGAGTGTGTGCGAGATTTATATGTGTGCGTGTGTATGTGTATGTGGGGGTGTGTTTGTGTATGAGGGGGTGTGTTTGTGTGTGTGAGGGTGTGTGTAGGTATGTGTGTGTGAAAGAGATTTAGGGTACATACCGAGACTCCTCCTTGCCTCGGAAAGCTCGTTAAGCCGTTGGTCCCGGCTGTCATTCGTGGATCTTTGACAGTCGTTACGGGTCGTCAGAAGCACAGAACAGATAATTTATCTTTTCTGTGGTCAGAAGCCCGAAAGTCTGACAACCAGTCTTACCAAGGGATATCGTATTACCCAGTTAATGGGTTGTGGAGGTCAGATAGGCAGTCGCTCCATGTAAAATACTGGTATTCAGCTGCATCCGGTTAGACTGGAAGCCGACCCCAACATAGTTGGGGAAAAGGCTAGGCAGACTGATAATGTAAGTAGAGTATCTACTATCAATCTGCCTAGCCTTTACCCAACTATGTTGAGGTCGGCTTCCAGTCTAACCGGATGCAGCTGAATACCAGTATTTTACATGGAGCGACTGCCTATCTGACCTCCACAACCCTAACTGGGTAATACGATACCCCTTGGTAAGACTGATTGTCAGACTTTCGGGCTTCTGACTACCCATAACGACTGTCAAAGATCCACGAATGACAGCCGGGACCAACGGCTTAACGTGCTTTCCGAGGCACGGAGGAGTCTCGGTATGTAAAGATGGTCACCCATCCACGGACCGACCCCGGCAAGCGTAGCTTAACCTGATGGATCGACCCGTGCGGCTGTTATTACTTAGCCACGAGCTCCTCGTAGGTAGAGTATCTACTGTTGACAAAAAATCTCGATCTCGAATAATCGAAGTAGAAATTACTCGAAAAAGAGATCTCGCCTGATTTCCGGGCGAGATCTCAAATGACCAATCTCGACTCGTGATTACATTCCTAATTAGCTTTTATAGGTACTTTAGAATGCTATGTCTCATAATCACACATCCCTCCCTAGGCTTATATTTTGTTCTCTATACGAGTATTCTATACATGTGGCCCGTTACTTCATGTTCGTGTAGCGTTCTGTCTGACTGTGTTTCGTGTTTCACGGCCGCTATGGGTCGTAGCTTTATTTTAAATAGCCTATAACAATCCTCGAGAATGGACTATCAAATGCACAAAACTTGGGTACTTTACCAGTCGACAACGATGTGGAGGAATTTTTCGATGCCATATTTTAGTTTTTTAATAGTTTTAGTTATGTTAGGATATCATTTTGTTATTTTTAGGTTATGTTTATATTACATTTAAATAGATATCTTAAAAAAATATGCAATAAAGATGAATGCACAAATCATTTTTCAAATCCGACCGGTAGTTCCAGAGATTAGACAAACTCTTCAGCTTTATTGATCAGGGTGGCAAGTGTGGCAGGACATCGACGGACCTGTTCACTATTGAGTACATGATTCTGGTCCCCAGTCCGTTGAAATGTTTCGACCGTTATTAAAAAAAAAATCAGCTGTTTCTTACAAAAGTGCAATACCTACATATTATATACGCGGTCAACATGTATGGAACAGCTAATTTTGTAAGTATTTGCACAGATTAATCTATGGTACTAGTTTAGACAACAGTTAACATTCTGCCCTCTCACGTCAGTCGTTGCATGTAATACGTAATAATCCTGTTAGCGAAGCTTGTATATCGTGGCCGGCAGGTGAAAGGTGGCAATACTGCTGATGTAGGGCTTCCGACCCTGACCGTGCTCTTGTTCTAAAAATACAATACGTGTTTTTAGGGGCCCGTAAGAAAACCCATCAGACAATGCTTTTTGACGCATTCATTCAGACAGTCTGCAACCGTGGCTCAACCCCGCTCGTGTGTGAAAACAGACCGTTGTTTTTTCGGGAAATTAAGTTTGTTTTAGAGATGCTCAGTTAATTAATGATCACAGATATTTTTTCTAAGAAACTAAATTATGTAAAAATTTGTAGGTAAGTCCTACGTTTATTTGTTTGAACGCAGGATGTAATTAGAGTAACTGGTGGGTATTGGAGCAGGTGTTGTCAACACATACCTACATGTAAATTAGCGCGGATGTGACGCATATTTTCCCCCAATTTGTTCAGTTTTGTGTTTGTGTTGTTTCTCTGCATCATGTCTTTCGTCCACCACAAAACTTTATGAGGAAAGTCCAGCCAGCCAGCTGTACATATTGCAAACGGTACTTCTTCAGCACTCCGACTTACCTGAGGAAAGGAGAAAGCGCACAGGTAGCTCTCTCCGGAAGAAACTATGCAATATGTGAGGCAACTGCTGTAAACACCTCCTTTGCGCAAAGATTCTTTCCATTCCGAGGGGGTGAATTGTTCAATAAGATAAATAAAGTGATCAATACAGCTAACTGTCGTAAAACTGAGTGCAAAAGCAAAACAATCAAATGGTTAATAAATCGAAGCTTCGCTGGAACTGAATAAGTCCTGGAGATAATAAAGTAACATATATATAGTGACATACATATCGTATGAACAATAAAAGTACACACTCAAACACTCCCCAACACACCCCCACACCATCACACATACACACACCAAATCACTTGCAATTGTACCACGTTGACAACCTTTACTGTGAGATATAATGGGGATCCTGGAGTTCTAAATACAGGCCCAGGCTTAGTTTAGACTCCAGATCTTCCACAAATTACAAATTGTTTAAATATCTGTCAACTTAATGTCTATAGTATATTAGGAAATATAGGAATGTCATTTGTGGAGATAAATAAACATAATTTTTAATTTAATTTTAATTTTTTTATGTTTACCGCATAACATATTTTTCTTTGTACGGAAATTCTATACAATGCGAGATCAGCTTGTACTGGAAGTTACCCATGTAGACGTAGCCGTGTGCACAATATAGTGCGGAACCCTACTTTGTGAGCTACTATTACCAGTAGTGTACATACTTTTTAACTAGCGGAGCTGAAGGACGTTGTCCTGCCCGCAGCGCCACCTGACGGGTTTACTTGTGAATCTAAGCCACCCACTCAAACACACAAAAAAAATCATCCTAAAAGATTTTCTTTGGAGACGAATGTAGTTCAAACATTAAGCTACGCGCACTATCTAAATATATAAAACTCAAAGGTGACTGACTGACATAGTGATCTATCAACGCACAGCCCAAACCACTGGAGGGATCGGGCTGAAATTTGGCATGCAGGTAGATGTTATGACGTAGGCATCCGCTAAGAAAGGATTTTCATAAGTTCTACCCCCAAAGGGATAAAATAGGGGATGAAACTTTGTATGAAACTTTGTCAATTTTAAACCGATCGGGCTGAAATTTGGCATGCAGGTAGATGTTATGACGTAGGCATCCGCTAAGAAAGGATTTTGATAAGTTCTACCCCCAAAGGGATAAAATAGGGGATGAAACTTTGTATGAAACTTTGTCAATTTTAAACCGATCGGGCTGAAATTTGGCATGCAGGTAGATGTTATGACGTAGGCATCCGCTAAGAAAGGATGTTGATAAGTTCTACCCCCAAGGGGATAAAATAGGGGATGAAACTTTGTATGAAACTTTGTCAATTTTAAACCGATCGGGCTGAAATTTGGCATGCAGGTAGATGTTATGACGTAGGCATTCGCTAAGAATGGATTTTGTTAATTTCTACCCCCAAGGGGATAAAATAGGGGATGAAAGTTTGTATGAAGCTTTGTCAATTTTAAACCGATCGGGATGAAATTTGGCATGCAGGTAGATGTTATGACGTAGGCATCCACTAAGAATGGATTTTGTTAATTTCTACCCCCAAGGGGATTTACACCTTGCTCTACGTTTTTTTTTTCTTTTTTTCTATTAATGTCACAGACTGAGACAATAAACCTTCTGTTAAATTTTCATGATAATTGAATGAAGATACAATAGGTACCTCCTGACAACCCTTTTCAACTTTAAGTTGCGAAGGTGTATCAATTCCAAAATCATGTTCTTCTACAGCTACCTCCATACGACGCCGAGTAATTTTCTGTGCTGCTATGGGAAGATAGGCATCAAAATGCCCACTGGACAAATCTTGGCTGAATCGTAATCGCCTTACCGGATAGTCGTTAGATCCAGATTCCGTATATATGAGACCGTTTCTATAAGCTTCAAACTTAAATGGGAATATTAATCCTGCTGCTATTAACTCACAAAGTCCGCCATAAGTAGCATTTTTCATCATATCAGCAAAATATTCGTCAGGTGTTAAGTAGTTATTAAAAAATGTAGGCCCTAATTTTTTACTCACGCTAAACAAAAGTAAAGCCGCAAAAAATATACCTAATTAATAATAATACTTAACGCGAGCGAAGCCGCGGGCATAAGCTAGTCTAAATATATAAAACTCAAAGGTGACTGACTGACATAGTGATCTATCAACGCACAGCCCAAACCACTGGAGGGATCGGGCTGAAATTTGGCATGCAGGTAGATGTTATGACGTAGGCATCCGCTAAGAAAGGATTTTGATAAGTTCTACCCCCAAGGGGATAAAATAGGGGATGAAAGTTTGTATGAAACTTTGTCAATTTTAAACCGATCGAGCTGAAATTTGACATGCAGGTAGATGTTATGGCGTAGGCATCCGCTAAGAATGGATTTTGTTAATTTCTATCCCCAAGGGGACAAAATAGGGGATGAAAGTTTGTATGAAGCTTTGTCAATTTTAAACCGATCGGGCTGAAATTTGGCATGTAGGTAGATGTTATGACGTAGGCATCCTCTATTAATGGATTTTGTTAATTCATACCCCCATGGGGATAAAATAGGGGATGAAAGTTTGTATGAAGCTTTGTCAATTTTAAACCGATCGGGCTGAAATTTGGCATGCAGGTAGATGTTATAACGTATGCATCCGCTAAGAAAGGATTTTGATAAATTCTACCCCCAAGGGGATAAAATAGGGGATGAAAGTTTGTATGAAACTGTAAATTTTAAACCGATCGGGCTGGGACTTTGCATGCATATAGCTACTATGACGTAATCATCCCCTAAGAAAGGATTTTGATAAATTCTACCCCCAAGGGGATAAAATAGGGGATGAAAGTTTGTATAAATCTTCTTAGATTTTCGACTGATTTAACTGAAATTAAAAATTGGAGCTACTATGATGAAGACGTCCGCTTAAATAGGATTTTGATAAATTCAACCCCCATGGGGATAAAGTAAGGGATGATGGAGGATGTAAATGTATTAGTTTGAACTATAAGAACCTAATGGAACGAATAAATTAAGACGAACAAAATAATTTTTAGTTCTGTATGTTGACAATAGATGGCGTTGTACAATTACGTCATTTTTCTGAATCGCGGTGTTAAGATTTACGTAAATATTTATAGCGGATTATTTTGCTTTGTTTCGGTTTAGTAGTTTTGGTTATAGACTCTGCTTTGTATTTGGCATTTATTTTGTTTTCGTTTGGTTTAAGTATAGGTTCTGTCAGTTCGACTTTTTTAAAATGGCTAAAGAAAATCTGAACGTTAATTGTGAAGTTGAAGAATGTACTGTCGTCCCTATTGTTGGTGACGGTGCATGTTTGTTTCGTGCTCTCTCTTATTTAATGTACGGAACACAAGATAGAGCGATGGAGGTGCGTTTAGACATTGTCAGATATGTGGTTAATGACTGGAGCACGTTTTCAATTTTGACCCACGACAGGAAAGGTAATAAATACTTAACACCTGACGAATATTTTGCTGATATGATGAAAAATGCTACTTATGGCGGACTTTGTGAGTTAATAGCAGCAGGATTAATATTCCCAATTAAGTTTGAAGTTTATAGAAACGGTCTCATATATACGGAATCTGGATCTAACTACGGAATGTGGTTAGATCCAGAGAGATAGTTATATATAAAAGCGAAAGGTCATTCATTCATTCACTCACTGATTAAACACTACTAGACCTACGAAGATGAAAGTTGGCATAGAAGTAGATTATGAGTAGGAGACGTCAGCTAAGAAAGGATTTTACGAAACTCACCCCGTAAAGGGGTGAAATGTGGGGTGCAAGTTTTTATGAATATTTTTATTCCTTGAGTTAATAAACTTGAAAGTCACAAATACGAGTATTTATCTAAGTAAATTATGATTATTGTCATTTTTTGTTTTTCTAAACTACCCCCTAAAAGGAATGGGGGGTGTCAAAGTTTGTATGGAGGAATTTTAACGCGTGGTCCGATTAACTCGAAACTCAGTATTTATACTTGAGACCAAAAATTAAGAATAACGTGTATCGGGGTTTTTCGAAAATCTACCCGTAAGGGTAAAAAAAAAAAAAAAAGCGATTGATTAACTCGAAAATTGCTGTAAATAATCTTTCAGTCAAGTTAGGGGAGAGGGGAAGGGGGGCGGGGGGTGAGGACGCAAAGGGAGAGGGTGTGGAGAGGAGTTGGTGCGGGTAGAAGGGGAGGGGAGTGGGAGATGGGTTAGAGGGAGAGCAGGAGGGATGAGAGGGGGGTTAGAGTGAGAGGTGGGATGAGGGCTGGCGGTGCCTATATGTTTCTTTTTGTATATCTATGAAACCCAACCCGACAGAAATAACCAAAAAATAGAAAGTAGAAAACTCGGAACGGCACATAAAACAGGAGTAAACTCCAGTCATGCGTCGGAGCTAACACTCACACTTTTTTTTGTTTGTTTGAACGTGTTAATCTCTAGAACTCCCAGTCGGACTTTAATAATTGTTGTTGCATTTGATAGCCCAATTCTTAAGGAAGGCTACAAGCATAGTTAACATCACTCTAGGACTCTTAGATGCCGAGCAAAAAGAAAAAAAGTCGGAAAGAACGCTAAGCGAAAACGACGTAATAGCGCAGGCAGGCAATGCGATGCGACGGGTGGGTCGGGGAAAAAAGAAACTTCACGCGGATGAAGTCGCGGGCAGAAGCTATCTCAATATATAAAAAGAAAAGTCCTGACTGTCTGACTGATCAACGCCCAACCTAAACCCTTGGACCTATAAAGCTAAGCTATAAATCTTGCACAGTGGTTCCTTTTATAATGTAGACAAGGAATAAGGAAATTTTTCGACATCCACGCGGGCGAAGCCGCGGGCAAAAGCTAGTGTTAGATATAATTCAGTTATTGAA